>NW_004624783.1:15960124-15983837 GCF_000247695.1 Heterocephalus glaber
GGGAAGGGTGGAGGGTGTGAAGGGAGGGCTAGGAATTTGGAAAAAATAAGAACCAAGATGCATGATATAAAGGTACAATTCCCAAGAGAAATATAATTGTATTGTATGCCTACAATGTACCAATAAAAGAATTCAATAAAAAAATATATATTAGTAAAAGGTGAAAGATTTATACAATCTGAAGAGAAACCAGAGTATCTCTACAGTCAATATTAGAAATGGCAGGTGGATAGCTATGGAAAGGTAGTGTTCAAGGGAGAAAAAGGAAATTGATATGCCTGGACATTTGGAATAATTTTACTTTGAAGATTTGTTGGAGCATATTGAACAGTAATCACAAAATCATAGATAACTAAGAAGATTAATGAATAATTCCAGAGATAAATTTTATGAGAATAGAAATCCAACCCTACTGCATTATATAGCCAAAAAATGCAAACTTCCATCAACTTCAATATTAATAGAATGGGTAGTATATGTGATCTGGGAAATAGGGTAGAGCTTTATATTCAAAAGTGCTAAGTCATTCATAACAGGTTAATTATGCAATATAAATATAAGTATATGTATAAAAGTTTATTATTTAAAGTTGTAGAATTAATGGCAGAAGATATACCGAGGATAATGAAAGTTACTAAGTATATGAAGTGAGACTAGGGGGTAGAGAATAGTAGAGAGAACATTACTATTTTTGATGTATTTTTAATATTAGCCAATACTTTAAAATATGTAGTTTATTTTTAAAAAAATAATTTTAAAGAATAATTTTTAAATGTAAAATAGTATTTTTTATATTTTAAGAATCTATTTCACATTGCTTTCTTGCGGATACCTTTCAGTTCTTATAATAACACAATTACTAGTCGAAATGTTTGCTAAGCATATTGTCTATTCAGGTTTTTCAGACAGGCCTTTGAACCTCAGGTTGTATAATTTGCCTTAGGGTTATGTTTTCATAAGTGGCACAAGAAGTACAGACAAGGTCTTTTTCAGGTGTAGTGTTCTATTTATACAGGTTGCTGTTCATTAAAGTTTTGGTTGCTAATTTAATATGCTTTCTATATAGGGATTTATTTTACTGGAAAAATCTTTTACTAACATTTTTTCTCCATTGGGGAAATCCTTGTATCTGTTATGCCAAAACAGAGAAAAGAACTCACCCACTTAGTAATTCTCATTTAAATTGTCAAAAACAGTGAAACTCTTGAGTGAATCTAATCAAGTTCAATGAATTTATAAGTAGTTTATATTAATTTTCAACTGCTGACAACTTAATATTTTTTTATCACTGAGTTGCAGGAAAAATGTGTTGTGTGGCAAGTTATAAAACAAAAGGAAATGAACTGTCCCTGTGGAGATCTGCACTGTGCACAAGGATAGATCTCTCTTGTCCTGGAGTGTTAACATCAGGGATGTTCTGGGCACCTGTAAGATGTGATCTCAGCCATGCTTGGCAGCATCTAGGATTCAGCTCCAAGGATTCAAAGGCGCTCCGGGAACAAGTGGCCTTAACAAAAGACAATTTAGGTTCTTGGATCATACATCCATTGTGTCACAGTTCTTTTATTCAAGATTGATAAGAGTGATAAATTATGGGGTGCAGAGCTGATGGACGCTGCATAAATTCAGTATACAAATGGGGGAGAGGATTTGATTTCTTTTTTACAGAAGAATAGGAATGAAGAAAAACTGTGTTGGACTGTGAATTTTATTTCCTCTTGCCCAGTCAGAAAACAGTGTTACCAAACACAGAAAAGATGTGCTGTGGAAAAAAAACAATAGTTAAACAAAGCTTTCAACATAAATATGAGAGAAAAATTGTGTTTATATTTGATAGTAGTGGAATTCATCATCAAACTTCCTCCACTTAGGAAATCTCTTTTCTTTCTTTCTTTCTTTCTTTCTTTCTTTCTTTCTTTCTTTCTTTCTTTCTTTGTCATCCTTTTATTGATTTCTTCACCTGTGTGGACTTCTCCCCTCAGAATTCCTTTGGATGCCCCAAACCAACTCTGAAAACTTAGGGGTGTTTTTTGGTACCGAGGATCAAACTCGGGACCTTGTGCTTGTGAGGCAGGTGCTGGAACCACTGAGCTAAATCCCCAGCTCCTGAAAACTTAGGTTTAATTGCCTTTCACCTTTGCCAACTTCAGAGTTCCAACAGTAGAGGACAGAACACTGTGGAGGGAGGGTCAAGAGTTGATAGGAAAAAAGTGATGACAACATGCTCCATGGTTCGTTTCTATGCTTTTCCCCAGACCAATTCAAAACCTCCAAAATAAGGTCAAGTAACACAACAGGCTTGCACTTGCATCACAAGCTGTTTAGAAAGTCTTCCTAGATCTATGACACCAGGCAGGTGTTCTCCCCAGCATGGGGAAGGGGTGGGAGGACACTCCTAGCTTTATTCCAACAGTAATAAACAACCCTGTAGTATGAGCTGCACTGGAGCTGGGTGTGAGAGCCCACTGCTACCTCAGTGGGGACAGGCCTGCCTTGTAGCCCTCTGTCTTCATGCCATTGAGCCCTAGCTCCTCATTCCGATCAAAGTTGCACTTGTAATGCTCCACCTTCATATCTGGATCATCTTCAGGTGCATACACATTCTGCAAGTAACTGTTTCCTGCTGGATCATTCATAATAGAGTGGGCCTTCATGCCACCCTCAGTGATCTGGTCCAACTTCTGGCTAAACTTCCAAAATTTCTCCATCTGGCCAGGACTGGAACTGTCACCCAGTGTGAAAGGGTTCTTGGTATCTAGCTCCCAAATGTCTTGCAGCAGTCCTTCCAGGGTAGTGATTTGTTCCCAAAGACAGCCGTTCCCAGCTCAAATTCCAGGTGTGGGATTTCCACACTACATGTTTCATACTTGAGGAAGTCTCTGGTCATGTGTAAGGGATCTGTGATGTGGAAGGTGATCCTGGTTTCCAAGGGCTCCACTGCTCCTCCAGATTTCACTTCATTGGTCCGATGACCACAGTTCTCACAGATGGTGGCCATGATGATAACCTCCTTAAAGTGGGGGAATTGTACTAGCTTCATGTTGGTCTGAGCTGGGGCATTGGATTCTGGGCAGTTTGTGTTGAAATGGAGCACTTCATTTCTGAGCTCTTCTTCTTCCAGCTTTTCTTCTAGTGCTTCTGCTTGGAGCCCCAGCACCTCATCCAGGTGTAAGGTCTAGTTAGATGATCACCAGGGCATCATCTTTCTGGGGAGCATGTGGGTTTTCTACAAAGCTATTCCCTGAGGGTTCATCGATGATCAGAGTGAAAGGGGAGGCCACTTGCTTTAGCTCCTTTAGTTTGACAATGAACTCATTAATTATTTCAGGTATGGCTTCTTTGCTTGCCCTTCGTGTGAGCTGGTCCCACTTCAGGCCAGAGATAGCTCAGTTGATCAGTCCTTCAACAGTGGCCAGAGCTCCCTTCTGGCTGAAAGCTGGAATTTCAGCCCAGCTTGGGGATCCTTGTTGTGACAGAATCAGTCTTCAACACTTCTCTGTTCATGTACTCCAGGCTCCTGGTGGTCAGAGTGTAGCACACTCCCTCTTCCTGGAACCTGACTGCTGATTGGATCTCTGTGTTGTTCCAGTCACAGTGCTCACAGGAAAAGTTCATTATTATTTCTCTGAAAAGGGTATCTTGGTGAGCAGGTGTGTCATGCCATTGCGGTAACAGTTCATGCACAGCAACTGGATCTTGGTGAGCTACTGTTCTTCGTCCTTGGTGCTGATGGGCCAGAACAAGTGCCCTGTGGCTGACAGCTGGCCTGGGGTGGTTGAGGAGGTGGTGGTAGGCCCCAGGGATCCAGGCTTTACAGCCCCACTGGCAGACATTGCCGGACACGTGTAGCTCAGACCTCTTCTATCTTGTTTCTGTCTGGAGCTCCTTTTCCCTTATTCTGGAAACCCAATAATTCTTTCCTAACCTGCCAGAGACTCCTGAAGTAAGTCTCTAGTCCCCACTTGCCCAGTGTGTGATGCCGTCCTGAGCAAAAAATATACTAAAAGACAAAACTAGGAGAGAAAGCAGGGCTCCAGGACGACCAATGCTGTTGCAACCAATAAAGGCGCTGGCCAGTCCCAGGCACTGAATTTTATTGGCAATAAAAGTTGGAGTAAAGGCAATGTGTGGTTTCTATGGAAATTAATGTAAATAAGGCTCATAAAGGACAAGACAAGGCATTCTTAAACTAGGAATAGAATAGACAAAATATATGGTTATAATTTGGACATTGTCCTTCTAGTCAGAAGGTTATAGCTGTGGGAACGGAATTTGGGTGCTAGTTACTCTGACCTTGGCATGTAGGCTTTGGCCAGACTCACTTCTGTAAACAAGCCAATTGTGAGGTTAACTCTTACAGCCTGCTTTGGGTATAATCAATATTATGGTCCTCTGCACTAAGCAGCTAGTTCCAAATCAGGTCATATGTTTTCAGTGTGGGATAAAAATATTATAACTGCAAATAATTCTATCTTTTGAAATTATTCAAAGTTCATATATTAATATGCAGAGACTTTATCAACTTGTATTTGAATACCTTTAGCTTGACAGTTTTTATGTAACTAAGATTTAGGAGCTGTTGGAGGCATGATCCCTATTTCATGTGCAAATATTTCTGGTAATAACTTCTCTTTTTACCAAGATGGGGCATCTCTGAGTTACTTTTCTCAAACTGTGTATTCCATTCTTACTTTGCCTGCTGTTGTGGCAAGTGTTCTGTCAGGTGGCAGTGACTGTGAGTAAAAATGATGGAGTTTAACTGTTTTAGCTATTTCATTATATTTGTGTTTTGTGTATGAAAGAAAGAAAGTCAGTGACATAGGTCTCCCTTTGATTTGAATATTTTGTCAAAAGTTTTATTAAGACTTTCTTTCAGTCACAATTCCCATATATCCGATCTGACAGTTTTGGTTGAGTTCTGACAACTGGAGGGGAGGAAAATGGGGAAAAAAAAGAGGAGTCAAGATACATCATGTACAGGTACAAATTCCCTATGATAAATGTGATCATTATGTATATATAAAGTGTACCAATAAAGCTAAAATTAAAAAAAAAATCAATCGTCCAACATTATTTGAGTAATGAGAACAGGCCAGGCCTAATACAGTTGGTTGTACAGAGGGCAGCAAGATAGTCAAATGAAGCAATAGACAATAAAGAAATAAGCCAATCCATATGAAAATTGGTTTGAAGATTATGACTTTAATCATGTTTTTGAGGAAATATCAAATCTTAAGCTATCTAAATTAATAAAGAACATTTCTTTCCAGCAATAGTATTTGTTGCAAAGAGATAATGGTTCCTTTATTCTCTGTATTAGTTCCTTAAGGCTGCTAGGTTTTCTACAAAATGCCTGAATGATGGAAACAAAAACAACAGAAATTTATTCTCCCATGGTTCTTGTGGCTATAAATTGGGAATATGTGGTCATCAGGGTCATGCTTTCTCTGAATTCTTTCTGAGGAAGAATTCTTCCTCCTATCTTCCCAGTTTCTGTTAGTTACCATAGCCCTTGCCATTCTTGGATTGGAGTTGCATAGCTGCAATTTCTGACTGTTTCATAGAGATTTCTTCCCCTGTGTATGTTTATGTCTTCACATGGCTCTCTTATAAGGACACCAGCCATACTGTATAGGTACAGCCATAATCTTGAACATGATCAGATACAACCTGATCTTAACTAATTCTAACTTCCTATTTCCAAAGAAGGTCACATTCTGAGGTACTATATGGATACGAAATTGTGTGGGAAACTATTCAACCCAGTAAATTTTTATTTATGGTTTAAGAATTTTTAATTGTAATTTTTTGTTTGAAAAAGAGTACTAAATAAATTGTTTCCTTTAGTGGAAGTTATTCATTTGTTGGAATCAGATAGAGCTGTATTCTAAGCTTTTTCCTTCCCTTTTGATTTTGGGACAGTTAGTGTCCACTGTCCTCTATAAACTGTAGATACAGTACTAGCTGTATTGGTGATGTCAGGTGAAGTGACTTATTCCCCCTCCCCCACAATAGTGAGTAGATGCTCCACTCTCCATGTCTGTATATTTGTTGGATTCTTTTTTATGAATATATATTTTCAACACATAATAACTATACTCATCATAGAAAATTAGTACATTTACATACCACATCTTAACCATTTTTACCTTCTTTTCCCCTTCCAATATCTGTACGAAGGCAGAAAGACTGTAAGAAATATGCACTGTAGTTTAGATCTATCATGTCCCACAAGTCTTTATGTACTCAGAGGTGAATCTTTTGGAAGATAATTCGACCCTAGAGGTGGTATACTCATCAGCAGATTCATCCACTTATTGAGTTCAGTAGCTGAGAGTGCTGTTAGCAGGTGGGGTCTGGTGGGAAGCAGCAGGTCCCTGCGGGCTTGACCTGGAAGGGCATGTTTCCCTCCCTGGGTCCTCCTTTCTCTCTTCTTCCTGGCCACATGACATGAGCACTTTTCTCCCCGGCCAACCTATTTCTGCATTTGAGTGGGCCAATCATGGACCAAAACTTCTAAACTTGTGAGCAATAATAAACCTCTCTTCCTTTAAGTTGTGAGTATTGGGTATTTTGCTCCAGTGAGGAGAAAGTGACTAAGACAATGCCCCCCAAAATGATTCTTTTGTCAATTTGGGGAAGGGAATATGACATTATAAAGTTATTTTGACTGTGTCTCTATATAGGTTGGCCAAAAATAATACATTTTATATAAGAGAAATAAAATACTAATAAATCGCATGTCTTCAGAGTAGAAGAATAATTGACAAGCAGAAAGGGCTAATTCTTTAAGCACTGGCCTGAAAAGAAGGTGTCAGATTGTACTAAAGCTCCCCACTACTGAATCCTTGACCTCATCCTCCAGGGATGATCGAATATCAATAATGCAGTTCATATTCATTTTTCACTTGCTGCAATGAAGAATTTGTGTGATCCGAAGAGAGACTTTTAGGGAAGGTGCAAGTCATTTGCTGATGGCATTTCACCTTTTAGTATGAGTCTCCTTGGAGTAACAACCTACTGCACTAAACTTGACATTTCTTCTAAATTCAGCCAATTGCTACCCAACCCACTTTCTTTATTTTATTATTATTATTTTTTTGATTTGTTCTAAACATATTTTGTCTAGCATGTCCATGTCAATCCATTCAGCCTCCACCATACCTCCTTTGAGGAAGACTCTCTGCCTAGGTCCCTGTTTTATTTACTTTTCTCTCATTGCTGAGACAAAATTAAAGGCAGAAAGGTTTATTTAGCTCACAGTTCATAGAGAATTCAGTTCATAATTGGCTGGCTCCAAGGCAGTGTGGCATTAGCAAGAACAGTTCATGGCAGGCCAAAGGTGGCAAAACAATAAGGGATCTTAAGAGCATCTTTCTGCCCTTTTTAATCTTATCCAGACTTCTTACGGCAGGTAGCACTCACACCTAATCCTAGTGCCCTTGAGCCTAGCATTGCACCATAAATCAATTCCAGTGTCACACACTCTAGATCCAGGCACCTCTGAAAAATCCTCATCTGTGACTGCATGAGGCTTTGGGAGACATCTAGACACCAGCTGTAACAGTCCCCCGTCTCTCCATTTTAACCAGGCCCAGTTTAACTCTCTGATGCCATGTAGTTGAATTTTATAACTGGAGTCTCACTGTGTTATTTTGTTTCTATTCCTGGTAATGTAGTATGGAAACTCAGTATTGGTTTCTTCATTACATCTTTAGAAATTCCAAGAGCAGGCGCAGATGAGTTATCTAATGCGTTTATACTTTTTCTTCTTTATATGACTTTTTAAGTAATGGTTTGTTTCACTTAGTAGTAAAACATTCTATTATGATCTTTACCTTTTAAAACTCCTGGAAACTTCACTTTATTCATTGAACTATATTTTCCAAAAGTCTGCTGAGATACATGTATCTTTATTGCCCCCAGTGTGACTTTAAAGGGGTATAGAAAGGCAAAGGGTATGAATACCCCTTTTCAATTTCTCAAATCCTCTTCTAGGTTGAAGGTGAACTATTATACACAAAATGTCTGTAAATATTAAATGTATTTCATTAAACTCTGATCTTTTTGGGAAAAGTTTGCATATACAGAAAATAAATAAATTTTTGATTAGGAGAGTCCATTTACCAAAATACATAACAAAATAACAATGGATATAAAAATGCATTGTGAATTACTGTGGCTTAAATTCTCTTAGTCTTACTGTTTTCTGTTTGGAAGGAAGACCTTCAGTTTTATATTTTGCTCTTTGTATTTTGTACAGTTATGATTTTGGCATATGTAAGCACAATAAATGTAATTGTTTTCAAAAAGTCATGTCCCAGGAATATTATAGATGTAACCTTTTCATCAGGTACTTTCAGTAATAAAATCCATGAAAACTATTTAAAAAAAACCCAAAACAACAAAATAAAACAACTACCTTTGTATGTTATGTCAAAAGGAATGGTGAAATTCCAATATATGTGTAATGCATAGTGAAATCTCTACTTGAGTAGCAGTTAAAGTTTATTCAGTAAAAAGGAAGAAAAGGTCCATATTGTTGAGAGGATATTTCAGCAGCAAAAAGGAATCTTTGGAATAGTTCAAATAACTCAAGTAAAACCTATTACTGTCAGAGTTATGAAGTGATATGATGTTCTTTAGGCAACTAAGTGTTACTGGAAAGAGTTATCATTTGCTGCTGTACTGTTTTGCTTCATAATTAAAGAGTAAACTATAATAGTTAATAAGGAAACTATAGACACATGCAATTTTCCTAATATAAGATATGATCTTTTTCTACAATTTTAGAAATATTCTTAATAAGGAACACTTAAGTGTGAACTAAACAAGTTGAGAGGAGTTATGCTTGTAGAACAAATACATAATCTCATTTTTGCTCTAAATCTTGTTTTTTGTGATATGTATGTTATTTCATAATTACTTTTTCTACCTATACATAGAACATGAATAGTTGAGACACAGTAGCAGAACATCTACTATAACTACTTGTAATTTTATTATTGAATTACTGCTATGATCAGAATATATGGGTCCCCTTCAAATTTATGTTTCATTCCTAACCCTCAAGGTGATGGTGTAGGAGATGTGATTAGGTCGAAGCAGAGACCCCATGAATGGGCTGGGTGGCCTTATACAAGAATCTTCCTTTCCCTCCCCCATGAGGTGCCTTGACTCTTCATTACGTGAGGGCACAAAAAGAAGGTGCCAATCACTAGATATTAAATTTTCAGGCTTTTGGATCCTGGATTTCTCAGCCTCCAGAGCTGTGAGAAATACCTTTGAAGCTATCCATCCTGTGGTGTTTTGTTAAAATTTATCCTAATACTAAAAAAAAAAAAAAAAAAAAAAAAAAAATCAAAGTTATCACTTTACTTGTCTATCTTCTAGGTTATTTACACTAATAATACCTGAGTTTAGATTCTGAGATATAAAATCAAATATTTTGGATATCAGTATATGCTTCCAAAGTACCTTCAGGGTGATTGTAACAATGCATACAGCAGAATCCATCCACTCATTAATTCATCCAACCATATATTCATTTTTTTTTTTTTTTGGTACCAGGGATCAAACTCAGGTCCTTGTGCTTGCGGGGCAGGCAGCACAACCACTGAGCTAAATCTCCAGCCCCAACCATATATTCTTGAATGGTCTGCCAAGTATAACATCTTTTTGCTTTCTCAAATACATTATACATTGTTCCTTACCTTATTCTTTGTTTTAGGAGGATCATCTATTAACCATATGAATGAACTCTACCCTTTGGTTTAATCTCAGAGGCCTGGCAAAAGAGCAGAGAAAGGAAAAAAAGTTGAGGCTCAGCTTTTATTTGATTTTCTTGGGCTGGATGTGTCCCAAGAAGCATGTATCTCCCCTCTTTCCAGATTCCAGCGATCACTTTCTTTTCCTGGATGCATTGGCTATTAGTCACAGACTCAGTGCTTCCAGCCTCACAATACAAAAATGTCACTATGATTCTCTGTCCTGGTCCCACCTAGTAATTTTTGCCCTTACTAAACACTGTTTGAGACATGATAATGTTTGAGGAGATAGGTATGTTTACCCTGATTTGAACATTATACAATGTACACACGTATCAAAACATTACATAGTACCCTGGAAATATGTACAAGTTTTATGTATGTTAATACTATTTTAAATTTTAAAAAATTCTTGAATCATCCTAAGTTGAGTGTGTCATTTTTCCT
Source organism: Heterocephalus glaber (assembly GCF_000247695.1). Next base: position 15,970,339 of record NW_004624783.1, read on the forward strand.
GCAGGGACCATAACTGATCTAAGAATACTGCAATTGCTAAACTCTGCTTTAACTGCTGGGAATGTGGGGAGAAAAAACAGTAAAAGTGTAATTGCTCCCATAAAGAACAGCCCAGCCCCAGACAGCTGCTCTGGTGAATTCTACCAAATATTTTAAAAAGGAAAACAGGCAATATGAATAGGCATTTAACAAGTAAAAAGATAATTTTATTAAAAGATATGGTATAAAACAGTAATTGTTTATTTGGTTTATGATTCTATCAGTAGGCAATTTGTGCTGTGCTCTGATGGGTACTGCTTTTGGTCTTGGCTGGACTCATGCAGGCATTTGCTATCAGCTGACTATGATCTCTCAATCCCAGATGGCCTCTCAACCCCAGACTGGCTCGCCAGGGCTCATATATGCAAATAGGCAGGATTCTATAACAAGGAAGAAGCATGTAAGGTTGCCCAGTATCATTAACTCTACTGCATTCTATTGGCCAAAGAAAGTCATAGCACCTACACTCAGTGGGAGGATTTATAAAGTCTTATTGCAAAGGGTGAAATAAGAGTAAAGCTATTTATGGAATACATTACAGTAATCTAAATTCAGCCTGTCTTTCATCGTAAATCAACACAAAAATCTTTACCTATTAAAGTGATCCAACACTATTAGCTGTGAAAATGACCAGATTATTTTTTCTTAAGTTTTAAAAATTTATTATGCATACAATCTGCTTGTCAGACATATACCTTGGGAATGTTTTTTCCTATTGGCTTGCTCATTTATTTTCTTAATTTTTTTTTTGAGAAGCAGAAAGTTTTAGTTTTGATGAGGTTACATTTATCTATCATTTCTGATATGGTTAGTGTTTTTTGTGTCCTAAGAAATCTTTGCATATGTCAAGATTGCAAAGATAATATTTACATTTTCTTTACTGTTCTCCCTGCTTAGTAAAAGTTAACACTTTCTTAGTGGGATGCAAATACATGTTTGGTAGATTGAAGGACACAAAACAGAGTTGAGGGATCATATAATTTTCTAATGTGAAAGACTACATTTGCATCAGCAGCTTTTTTCAGTTTGAGCTAATAGCCAGTCAAATTAAAGGGCAATGGGATAGTATTACATTAGTATTTTGTACCAGAATAAATTTTCTTTTAGATTTACTATTTTTATCAGGCATGTCAATGCCAAAACTTTTACTTGTCTCTTCATACAAACATATGTACTGATACTCAGAGTTATTGAATGGATCTATTTCAAACACCCTCAAGATTTCAAGAATAATTATATGATTAAAGGTTAATTGAATTATATATGAGCAAGAGTCTAGCCCAAATTCAGTTTGTGAATGATTCTCTACCTGCCCTTGGTTAAAGAATGAGTAAGAAACTGGTGAACAACTTCAAATGCCCTTGCTTTCTACAGGTTTGGGATTGTTCAGCTATATTTACACCAGGCAAGATCCACCCAAAGAAAAAAGAACAATAATTATAATACTTAAAACAGAAGTAATTTAATCCATTAAATTTGTTAAATGGGTGACAGAATATCTAAGAATCCCAATAATAAGTGATGAGGACAAGTCAGCTTCTTGCTATTGCTGCTACCATCCACCATGTTAGATGGACAAAGGAAGGAAGCAGTTGATCTAGAAGCACAGTGATAACCAAAGAAAGCTGAATCCATAGCAGACCTGTCTGGTGAAAGCTAAAGCCAGGGATAACAGTCACTGAAATGTATTGTATTGTATGTGACGCAGAGAATGTACAAGCTAAGTGTGCTTGCTTTTCCCTTCCTCCACATTCCAAACTGCCTCTAGTTACTCTTCTTTTCTGAACCAAGTGGCAAGCCAGCTTGCTGAGCCTGGAAATGCAGTTTGTAAGACTTAGACTTGCTGGAGTTCAGAATGAAGCAGGAAATAAACAGGTAAGGAATAGATCTGAGCTTCAATAGGCTAACAAATGACACATTATGCCAAGTGTTGTAGTTATCCATTACTGTGTAAAAGCCAGACCAAAACTTAGTATATAAACAACAACAATAACACACTTATTCATGAGTAGAAAAATCGTGCAGGGATGTCCTATACTCAGTGTCAGCTGGGGTGATTTGGTATCATCTGACATTTTGTTTATTCACTTGTCTTGTGCTTGGTGCTGGTTATCAACTGGTACCTCAGCTGAGGCTGTGCCTGAAACAGCTCTATCTGTCAAGCCCATATGTCTGCTTGGCATACTTACACTTTGGTGGCTTGCTTCCAAGGGTGAGTATTCTGTGAAAATTAGGTTGCAAGCTGTTATTTCTGATACAGTCACAGGCCTGTTTGAATTTCAAGGAGAGACACCATAGACCATGCCTCTAAGTGAAGAAATCTCAAAATAATTTTAAAACAAGGGCATGTGAGACAGAATATATTGGCTTGGGAATATTTAGAAAGTATGCTTGATATACCAAGAAACTCTTAGAAGTCTATATCTTTTAGTTTAAGTCACTCACTGACCTGTGCAGTTACATTAACTACTAACAAAGCCATAAATTATGTCATAAAGCTTTTAAATTCAGAATTCCTAATAGATTCACCAAACCAATATACTTAGTATTCAGGTTTGTCATCTTAGAATCCATCCCAACATATCTCTCAGGTTTTAAATTATCAAAATCTTGAGATTTGTATTTATGCTTTTTTTGGTTTTAAATTTATATAGTCTCTTCAAAGCACAATGGGCTCTAACTCTAGAAGCATTAAGTCAGAAGATTTGAAAATAAATGAAAAAATTCATAAATTGTATTAAAAAATGCCTTAGTGACATTATCCAATGATCTTCAAGAAAGGTGCTAAAAGTCTCATAATATAGGAGGATAATATTTTTCTCTTTCTAAGGGAGGTTCTGATTCTTCTATTATGTTTTAATTCATGGGCCCCTCTCCTTTATTTCCACATATGAGTTTGCTTATGGCTGTGAATTTAGGTGATATTATAATTTGGTAAACAGTAGATTAAGTGTTATAGATACAATTGTTTTTTTATCATAGTAAGATAAATTTCTCATCTGGTTAGATTTTGGGTTGAGAATTTTGAACTTCACATCTATTTATAGTTCATTCTCTTTAAAAATTTTAATATGTTTTCAAAACCCCCCTAAATATTTTGGATTAGATATTATTTTACTATTATGATGGTTTACTGATCCTTCAAACTTTTCCCTTCAATAAACTTTTTATTCCAGGAAACCAAATGTTATTACTTGTACTCCATAGATAAACTGTAAATCAGACTGTAGAAACAAATGAAAGCCATTAATATGATTATTATTATTTCTATTTTACCAGGAGGGCCAGGATAATATTGGTAATTGTCAAAATCAGTGAATTTTGATAAAACTAAATGGTCTGATTTGATTTTTAGTAAGTTTGTTCTGGATGCTCTGCTGATAGTAGATTGTAGGAACAGAGGTAAAATCAGGGTTTCCAGCAAAAAGTCTGTTCAAAGGACTAATTTGATGGATAATGGTGTACCAAGTTACAGAGAAAATGGATACAGTTTTAATGTAGAATCAATAGGATTTGCTGAGTAACTGCTGATGTGATAAGACAGAAAGGTACCAATGGGAAAGGGTAATGTTACTCACCGTTCACTAATATGAGGAAGAGTGGATGATTAGAGGGGTAAGAAATGGATGTGTGATTGTATACCTGTGTGTATGTGTGGAATCAAGAGTTCTACTTTACACATAATAAATTTGAGATACTAATCAAACATTGAAATTTAAATGTCAAAAATGGTTTGATATTTGAGTCTAGAATTAAGGAAGAAGTTTAGGTTGGCTATGTTTAGAAATTGAAGGCTTATAGATTCATTTTTTAAATAATTTTTTATTAGAACATGTTTGTGGTATATAATGATTTTGATCCTGCAAAGTTGGTACATGTTTTATTCACTTTTCTTGTTGTTTAGAGGAAATATCTGACACCCATAGTTAAAGAAGGAAAGGTTTATTTTGGATTACAGTTTGTAGAGGCCTCAGTTCCTAGTTGGTTGGCTCCAATGGAGGGTGGCATGGCAGAGGAGAATGCAGAGGAGAAACAGTTCATGGCAGGCAGAAAGCAGCAAGCAGTGAAGCAGCAAAGCAGCAGCAGCAGCCTGCCTCTCCCTTTTATCCCTTCCAAGCTACCTACACTTTTGTTAGTGCTACCTATACCCAGAGTGAGCCTTCCCAATATTCACACCCAGAACTATGCCAACCCAATCAGTGAACTAATGTAGTAATCACCCACCCTTAATCTCACCATCACACACTTAATTCAAGCCTCACACACTTAATCCCAGCATTACACACCCTAGATCCAGCCATCTCTGAAAAGCCCCACTATGATCATATGAGGCTTTAGGGGACATCTAGACACAAGCCATAACAGTACATGTACACTGTTCATCTTAATTCTTTTTACTTTCCCTGCCTCACTCCACTCTCTTTATCCCAAATCCCCTTCATCTACAAAAAAAAAAAAAAAAAATCTGCCTTCCAGTTTCCTGTAATCCATCTTTTATTTTGCTCTTTATTTATACTTTGGCTTTCTCATACAAGAGAAACCATGCAATATTTAACCTTCTGTGTCTGATTTAGTTCACTTTGTGTTATTCATTTGATGCATTGATGAAGGAGCCCATGAGACAAATCTAGAAGCACTACAAGATTTATATATGTTTGTATGAGAGATATTAATTGAAAGATTTAAAGGGTGTGGACCAAGGGGTCAAGGAAGAATAAGGAAACAGTATATTATGCCCTATACAAAGAAAATATGTCTTGCCAGGTTAAGAGAACATTTAAAATGTCAAATGCTTCAGACAAAGCAAATAAGATATCAGCTGAGAAATGACCAGTGGGTATGGCAACATGGAATTCATTGATGATGTTAGCAAGAGCACTCTTTGTGGAGTAGTAGAAGTGAAGGACTTGAATCAGTTTCAGGAGAGAAATGCTTATAGCACAGACATTTTGAAGCCTCACTCTAACAGGTATCAGAAATCTGGAAGTAATTTGTTCTATTTTTAAAATTCTATATCTATTTTTAAATAATGCATTATTATTTATATTTTGTAGGAACTCTATATTTCTATTTTATAATAATTAATTATATTAATTCTCATGTATTAAAGATAAAATATTAGCACTATAATAATCTCTCTAATTTATCTCTATATATAATTTTTTATTTTTGAGAACATATTTTTACCTAGTTAAGGCTTTTAACATTTCAATATCTTAACAATTTTTCTTTCAAAATGTTACTTCTGTGTTGATATGATTTCAATGTATGCCATCAGCAATGCTAACTGCCTTCTCCATTTCTGAATTACACATTTTGATTATCTCTTGGTTAGCTACATTTCAATAAGTAGTTCTGCAAAAAGAACTCATGATGCTGTCTGATCTGAGTTTCCTAATATTTGAGACTGTCTTCTTTCTGTTTTTATACTTGAATTAAAATTAGGTTGAATATAATTTTCTTGGAAACAATATTTTCTCAATAGTTTTTCACTTTTACATTTTTGTCTTTTGGTTTTTTGACTGAGTGTAGTGCAGCCCAATTTTCTCTTTTCAAATTTCTTTCTTTTGCTCCCTAGATGAATGAAGTATACTTTAAAAATATTTGGCTTTTAAAAATATACAGAGGGGCCGGGGATTTAGCTCAGTGGTTTTGCTGCCTGCTGTGCAGGCTCAAGGACCTGAGTTCGATCCTCAGTACAAAAATATATATATATATATAAACACACACACACACACACACACACACACACGGTGAAATTCAATGTTGATTTTTGTCTTTCAATTAGTTAATTTTAGTGTAATTGGAATATTCTGGTCATGCAATTTTTTTATTTCAGGGAAATTTTTCTGGCTCGTTTCTCTAAATACATTTTTCAGGTTCAGTTGACTTATTCTCCACTTTAGGAGTCTTCTGGTGGACCATCAGTCTCTCCGTACCTATTGTCTCATTCTCATCACTTTAATCTCTGTCCTTTTTCTCATTGTTTAAAATGACTTTATAGATTTTAGCTGTAGCTATTCTTCTGTGCTGTTTTTAACATTTTTTTTTTAGTTAGATACACTATTGTGTTGGTCTGGTTTGTAACACATTTCCTTTGCTCTGCCCTCTCCTTCTTCATCACACTTAAACAAACAATATTTGTATATTTGTGTGTGCTTGTGAAAATTTAATGTCAAGTAGTTTTCTGAAAATACTCAGGAAGTTATTACCTCTGTTTGAGTGCAAGTTTCTTCCTTCTTGCCAGCATGGTCTTGTTTTTCTATTACAGAAGTCAAAGTACAAACTCTGGACAATAAGTTAATATCATCTGAACTATGATATTTTCTTACAGTATTAGCAATTCATGGTGAATATGCCAAGACTCTCTCAGGAAAGTACATGTGGGGAGGAGAAATGTGGGCAGAACAAGAGAGATATTAACATGAGGGTAGGGAAACTAATATTTTAGGGCACCTAGCCTGTGGAGCATTTGTAGAAAAAACTGTCTTTTTTAGAACAAGGGCTCTAGCAATGTTCCCCTCAGCAGCACACTGTACGTATTTGGTCAGATTTTCAGGTAAAAGATGTGTGATCCTAAAACAGTACCCCTCCACAACCTGGTCTCCATTTCTTCAGACTTTCCCTCTAGTCATTTTTTTTTTTTTATGTGACCAAGGGAGTTGAGTTGAACATATATTTACTTTGAATTTAGATGAGATGTCTTTATTTGCATTTTTTAAAATAGCAAAACATTTATTGGTGCATTTTAGGCACACATAATGCTAACATTCATCATAGGGAATTTATACCTGTAGGTGGTACATCCCTCCTCTTTTTTCCTTTTCCCTCCTTCCCTCGAGCCCCCTCCCCTCCCTATGTACAAAAGCTTTGTTTCCATTTTTCCTTCTATTTTCACTTTTTTCCTTGTCCCTCCCTTCTCCCTTGTTCCCCTTCCCATTTGAACATTTTCTTCCCATTTCCCAATATCTATTATACATTTTAGTCCTTATTTCCACTTTTGGTTGCTTATATCAGAGAAACAATATGGTATTTAATCATGTGTGACCGATTTATTTCACTTAAGAGTATGGTCTCAAGGTCCACCTATTTGGCAACAGGGGCAAGGGTACTACTTATCTGGAACTATTTTAGTCTCTTTGAAATTTCCACCCAGACATGTTCATAGCATGGGGTAAACTAAAGGTTTTGTTTCAAGAATTTAACCCTGCTGGATGTAGTGACACATGCTTGTAACTCTGGCACTAGGGAGGCTGAGGCATGAGGATCACAGCAAGTTAAAGGCCAGGTTGGGCTTCATAGTGAATGCAAGATCAGCCTGAACTATATAACAAGATTCTGTCTCAAAATATAAAACAAATAAGCAAAAAAAGATAAGAATTTAGCTCTCCTGTTGACTACTGCCTCAATGTATAACAACTGTTGTCATTTATCAAATATATAATTTTAGATTGTTTAAAAAACTTATTTTTTGTGATTTTTTATTCTATCCTAAGCTTAGAAATGCTTTAAAGATTTTTTTTTGGTGATAAAAATCCATTTTTACTGAATATTTGATGTTTGAAAAAGCAAATATCTAAGATGCTTCTGTTAGCCATCTTCTGCCACATTTGATCAAGAAAAGAGGTGTCATCATTTCCTCCACACCAGTGTTCATTTCCTCCATTGATTTTGTTGACAATATATTACCAGATTGATTGACTCTTTCCATTTATATATGTTTACACTTAACATTTAAGCTAACTGATGTGCTTGCTCATTTTCTTCCTGCAACCTAATTCACCCTCTTGGTTTAAACCTTCTTATCACCAAAGCCTATTCATACTTCTAGGAGTTCTTCAAGAATTTATAGGTGTTGGGCCGGGGATTTAGCTCAATGGTTACGGCACCTGCCTTGCAAGCACAAGGTCCCGAGTTCGATCCCCGGTACCAAAAAAAAAGAAGAATTTATAGGTGATATTTCCAGGTGATATTAATACTCTCTGTACCAACAAACAATGAATAAAAACAAATAACAAAAACTAATACTTTCTTTGAAAGATTTTAGAGGGCCTTTTTCTATTTAAATTTTACTACACATATTTATTTGTGAATATTAATTATTATTTTTGTTATAATAATAATAATTATTATTATTGTTACTTTGCCTAACACTTAGGGCCCTTTCAACTTGTATATGTTCATCTTTCTTCAGTTTTTGGAGTATTCTACTTTTTTGTGTCTTTAAACATAATATTTCCTCCTCATTTTGTCTTTTTCCCTTTATTTTCTAGAAGAAGCTTTTAGAATATTTGCCTGTATTTTCTTTTTTGTTGACAGATGAATAACTGTATATCTTTATGGAGTGGAGTGTGATGTTTTGGTATATTTATACATGTATTGATAACTCAGCATACTTAGGTTCTCTCTCATCGCTAACATTTATCATTTCCTTGTGGTGATATCACTCAAAATACTCTCTTCTAGATATTTTGAATAACACACTATTGACACTCATCCTCTGTAGTAGAATACCAACACATTTCTCCTCTCTGGCTGGGTCTTTCCACCCATTAGGCAACCCCTCCCCATCCCTTCTTTCTCTTGCTCCTATTAGTATTCTTTTTTTTTTTTTTTCCTTCAGGTTTCATCTTTTTAATCAGCTCTGAAGGTCATCCTAAACCCAACATGAGACACAAAAGAATATTTTTTCTTCCAGTATTAGAAAAAAAATGACGTTCACAAACATTTTCAAGAAGCTCTTTTCATGATGGTGGATCTTGAATAAAAAACAGCTCTAGGCAATCTTTTTTTTTTTTGGTACCGGGGCTCGAACTCGGGTCCTTGCGCTTGCGCAATCATTTTTGATGCAGAATGCTTACAGGTACATTCAAAAATTTTCTAATCATGATAAAAATTTGTACAAGTTTTAAAAATAACCCTAGATACATGTTAATTAAAAAAAATCAGTCTGGCCAATTTTTTTTTTTTTTTGCCAGAAGCAATAATCCTGAGAGTCCAAACTAAAATCTTATTGAAGAAAAAAAATCCCCATACTCTACAAATGTCCCAGAAATTTGTCTTTAAATGGGGGAAAAATTGGACACATCGAGCTTTCTAAAAGGTCTTTAACAAGGTACCTTGGGAGCTCAATTCAAAAATAGGTAATTGGGCCGGAGATTTAGCTCAGTGGTTTCACCACCTGCTGTGCAAGCACAAGAACCGAGTTCAATCCCCGGTACCAAAAAAACAAAAAAAAAAAACCCCAAACCAAAAATAGGTAATATACTAAAACAGAAGTTTCAGTGCAGCTCCAAAAATCTTTATACAGCAATGTGGAAGGACGATCCTGGGCCAGAAGTGTTATTCCTTGTGTATGTCATGTGTACATGCTCCTCAGTTGTCATAATTGTCTCTGTAATTCCCTCCTGAATAGCAGTCATAACCACCCTGGCTTCTGCCGCTATAGTCTCTGGATCGCCCATATCCATATCCTCCAGGTGGACTGTCATACCTGCCACTCCCATAGGTCCCCACCACCTCTAGAGTAGCTGCGACCACGACCATGGGCCCCAAAGGCACCCCCTTCTCTGGTGCCCCGGGCAGATTTGCCTGCATGGTCCACACGGATCTGGTGACCATCCAGGGACTCTCCATTCATGGCTTTCATGGCATCTGAGGCATGCTCTGGATTGGTGAAGGTGATGAAGCCAAAACCCCGGGATCGCTGAGTTTCCCGGTCCTTGACAACAACCACCTCAGAAGTAGGCCCAAAGCTGCTGAAGTGGTCTTCCAGCGCCTGCTCATTGGTGTTGAAGTTGAGCCCGCCGATGAAGAGCTTCCCTTCTTCAGAAGACATGGCAATGAATTCGAGTCCTGGGAATTAGAAAATAATAAGGCCGCAGAGACGGCAAGCTCCGAGGAACACGGAGAACAGGGGGGTAATTAGTATTCTGCTCATGAATTCTATGAACTCAGCTTGTCTAGAATCCAATATAAATGAAATCATATAGTATTTATCTTTCTATTCCTGTCTTATTTCACTAAATGTTATGATCTCCAGTTTCATCCACATTGCTACAAATTAAAGAATTTTTATCCTTTTTATGGCCAAATTATATCTTGTCCATAACTTTTCATGATCAATAATACCTTGTGCTAACCTCTGGAAAAATTCCATGGCTAGATTGTCTAGAAAAATAATGTGCTATTTAGTTCTATTTTAAAAAAATAAAGCCAGTAATCACAGTATTTAGGAAGGTGGGACAGGAGGATTGCCAGGAGTTCAAGGCCAATCTGAAGTACATAGTGACATTCTGTCTAAAAAAACCCAAAGTAAACTAAACAAATAAAACCAAAAGCTAGCATAAGTACCATTTTACATATAATTTGAAAATGCATTTAAAAATTTTCAACTACAACCATGTGGTTTTTGATGAGCCATCTCTTCCATCCTAATGACTATATTGTGTATATTTAATTTAAATTGACTCCCACAGGTCATCGATCAGATTTTAAAATTCTGATTTCTTATTTTTTTTAAATCAAGATCCATCTGTGCCCCCTAAGAGGCAAAGTAAATGCAAGCAAACTTTACTTAAAAACAAAAAATTAAAAGCAGTGCAGGGAAGTTGTAACATGGGGTTATTTAGCATAGGAGCTCCAACCTGAAACTTTGGGATTTTAATATGAAGGAGTTGATTTAATTTTTTCCTCATATTAGTTTTTTAAAATATTTTGTGTAATTGTAAGTATTTGGTTTGTTGCTATAAGCTTCTTATGTTGTTAGCTTTCCTCATAGGCTTGTTGAGTCTAGATTGTGCTTTCTTCTTTGTATTTGAGATTTTATGACATTCTTCTGTGTCTTTTTGCTTAGTTTTCTTGGAGGTACTATGAGGGCTTATTATTATTCTCTGCCTTTCCTTTGTAAGAGAAAGGGTAATCACAGATCTGGAAAGACAAGACTTGCAGTTCACTTCTGGGTTGGATCTTCCTATTTCTCTTGGAAATGACCAGCCATTTGAAACACCAGCCTGGCAAGTTATTAGTAAGTGTAATAGTGAAGAAGGGAAGCGATTCTAAATAGGAGCCTGATGGTGCATAAAAGAATGATGAACAGCATAATGGAAAGTATAGACTATTTAAAATACTTACTTATATAAAAATGCAAAAAAATATGTGGACTTAAATGAATTTAAGTGGACTTAAATGGGTTTAAATGAAATAATAAAATGAAAACAAAGGAATAAATTTAGATATTGGGTAGGTAGAGTTAATCTTTTATAAAGTTCTCTTGTTTGAGAAATGGTAAGCGGTCTTAAGGTATACTAAAAACAGCAAAAATGCATCCTTTGCTATCAACATTATAAGCTAGACACTTTAAGCATAATACAAAAGATATAAATACACATGAACAAAAGGTGAAATACAATACTAAAGCATACTTCATTATTTGAGGGAATGCTAGAAAATTATATAGAAATGAGTAATATGTGAAACAACTAGAAATTAAATAATAAAGTAGATATAGATTTAAATGTACCTATATTAGTGATTAGATTAAACATAAAATAAATAAACCTACTTATAGACAAAGATTGCCATAGAGGATAAAAAAATGAAGGAATCATTTTTACAGTCAGACTTTAGATAAGAACATAGATTGAAGAAAAAGTTAATATCATGCAAATATATAAATGGTAACCAAAAGAAATTTGATGTACTTATAATAATAGAAAACCTCCAAACTTTAATGTGGGAGGTACTAGAGGCATTGAAAGACATTTTTATAGATAAATGGGCCTAATAAAAATTAAGGCATACTAATTCTAAATTTATATGTGGCTACTAACTTTACATCAAAATGCAAATATTTAGACATAAAAAACATATTTTTATAATAATAGTTGAGATTTAAAATGTTAGCAACTGTGCAGTAAAGCTCTTACAGAAGCATAAAGAATGTATAATGTTTGAGCAATACAGTTAATCAACTTGTGTTTTATACAGAACATGTACTAAGTGAGGCAGAATGGTTATGATTCAGGTGTAAAAATGGAAAATTTCCCAAAATGAACTATATGCTGGACTTAAACAACTGTAAGTAAATTTTAAAGTATTTAAATAATAAAAAAGATATTTTCTGGTCAAAGTGAAATTATACCAGAAAGCAACAACAGAATAACTTAAAAATCCCCAAATGCTTGGAAATTAAAACAATCTATGGGTTAAAAAAACACAGTAACATTATAAGATATTTCTAACTGAATAAAAATAAAATTATTTAAAACTTGAGGGATGCAGGTAAGCAGACAAGACAAAGACATTCACAGATATATATTTCAAAAGAAAGATGAAGCATTTTCAGTTGTTACAGCTTGAGTAGTCATGAAATATCGTGTCTGATATTTACATTCTACATGCAGGATTATAACAGCAAAGATCATAATTTTACTGATGATCTATATATTACACATTCTCACAATGATTTTACAGGTGTTAAAATGAAAACATGCATAAACACAAAGGAAAATTAATCACTGCACTAATAAGCACATAAGAAATACACCATAAATGTATAGAAAAGATTACTTTTTCATTAAAAATATTTATCTGCTTTTTTTTTTTTAGCATGAAATTAAACCTACATTCTACTCTGATTCTATCGTGGAGGTTCTGAAAATTGCATTTACCACAATTCCTTGTGAGCTGGCTTCACATTAGGTCAGACTGGAATAATAGAAATCTTGGAAAGAGAGGATTGTGGAGAAATGATTTATAAAAATGAACTAAAGACAATGAATGATGATCATGTACTTTTATTAAATAGAAGTAACACACATTAAAATTGAATAATTTAAAAGATTGTATCTTCTTACCATAGATAAATAAAAAATGAATCAATTCAGTAACATTTAGGTTAAAAACCTATGAAGTGATGCCTAGCAGAGACATCTATTTTAACTTTTAAGGAAGTAAAAATAACACAACATACTTAAAGTACTGGGGAATTTACTGTAATAACACACACACACACACACACACACACACACATACACACACACCACAGAGCAGAAACCCAAACAAGTAGGCTGGATTTTTGCAGTAGCATTGGGATCACTGAATATGGACCTGCCAGACTCTGTGGCTCCAATTTGTCTCTTTCTGTCCTGTTGCCAATTGATTTATTTCCCGCTGCATTTCTTTTTTGTTTGTTTCATAATGGTATGTATATTTTCTGATATTTGTTTCCTCAAAACATAATTGAAATATAATATGTTATGTTTCTCAAGGCTTTATCTGTGACTTTTCATCCTTTGATATGATTGCCAACTACTCACCGTCATTGAGTTTTTTCTTTCAAATTGCTAGAGGAATATTTCTTTTCCCCTTAGCTTTCTATTTCAGTCTATAATATAGGTAACCAAGGGCTGGGGATTTACCTCAGTGGTTCTACCGCTTGTCTTGCAAGTACAAAAAAA
>NW_004624783.1:15983937-15996679 GCF_000247695.1 Heterocephalus glaber
TATATGTAACCAACAGTTTTGGATCAGGTAACAGCATTGTTTCAATTATCAGTAGCTAAGGTGAAGGTTATTTTTCAAGTAGCTATTGGAGAATATAGTTTTAGACTCCAAGATGCATAATGTTCTGCAAAAGTTTGATTGAGAGATATGCTATTTTGCTTCTAAACTGGTATTAATGTCTCTTATAGAAAGTTCAGTGTTCTGTGAATGTTCAATCAGAACATTCTAAAATTCTTGTAGAAGGTTTACAAGATCTGAGATTTCACCTCAGATATGTTTTAACATTTACACTATCTATCTAGTAAAATCTAAGTGCTATGATAATGTCAGTATAGAGCTTTTTGAATGTATATGTATTTTATTTATTTTTATAAATCCTTCAGCCAAGTGGGGTTCCACACACCTGTAATCCCAGCACTCAGAAGGCTGAAACTGGAGGATCACTACAAGTTCAAGGCCAGCCTGAGCTATGTAGTGAGTTCAAGCCAGCCTGAACTATATAGTGAAACCCTGTTTCAAAAAACTCCAAAATAAATAAATACTCCAAAATGACTCCCAAAGACAGACTATGTGGAAGTTTTGTTTGTAGTAAAATTTCATGTTTACTACAATAGATTCTTTAGGGTTTGTAATACAGACACAAATGTCAGATCAACATGAAAATATCAGTTTTTATTTCTAAGGGCTATAAATTAGATAAAAAGCTTCTATTAGCAGTGAAAATAAGGACTTCTGCTACTTTTCCAAACTTCAGATTGGAGACCATTCCACAAGGAGAGCTGGTCTGCAGTTTGGACATCTATTCAGGCAGTCTGAGAGAATTCACTGTATTCTGAGAGTGAGAATAAAGTAGACTATAACTCATACCAGGCCCTAAAAGGCAGACCACTGGTTTGCACTCACATGTGTTTATTTTATGGATGCTATATTCAGTGAGGAATGATAAATTGTGAGCTAGCTCAAAAATGAAAGGGGAAAACTGTAACAAAACTGTCCCCTTCCAAACTTCAATTGGAAGATTACCAATATCTGTGAGAGTCTTGTCGCTCTATCAATCAGATCTATTACTCCTCCTGTGAAGAGGTAGTTACAAGTGTGAAGGGAGAGGCAAAAATAGCTTTCCCAATAAAACCCAATGGAAAAAGTTTCCATTATAAGAACTGAAGAGTTTTAGAAGAAAAGAAAATTATCCACAGTTCAATCTTTCAAGGTGTCAACCTGAAAGATCTGGTTTTAGAAAACATTAAATTTGTATATATACATATATATTTATATACATGTATTTTTATATATTATTTATTATAATTATTTTAAAGATGTTGAGGAAGTTGCTCACTGTGTTACACTTTTGTCTTTCAAACGAGACACATAGAGAAATGGTCACTTTATAAAATATTCATTAAGTTTATCAGTACATTTTAGGTGTACCATATGATGACATTAATAGTTGGAAATTTGTATCTTTACATGATATATCTTGGTTCTTATTTTCTTCCCTTTCCCCTGCCCTCCTTTCAAGGTCTGAAGGGGAAAGGGAAGGGGAATTGGGGAGTGGGGGAAAGAAAAGAAGGAAAAGACAAAATATGAGAAAAGGAAAAAATGGAAACAAAGTCTTTGTAAATAGCAAGGGCTGGAAGGTCACTTTGTTTTTACTTGCAGAATCTGTTCTATTTCGCTAAGCAGCTTCAAACTCTATTTATCTAAAGTACAGCTCATCTCTTTCTTGAAACACATTCCCGCTCCTGATTCTTGATCTTAGAAAATGGTGCAATCAACCAAAGTTGTGGTGCTATTCTTATTCCTTCTATTCTTTTTTTTTTTCATGATGAAAATACAATCAAACACTATGTTTTGCAAATTCTATTTCCACAACTACCTTAGTTGCCTGGATTGTAACATCATTCCAATGTCACCCAGTGATACTTCAGGCAACATGTTTTGAACAATTTATCATATTAAAGACCTTTAATTAAAATTGATATTTGTTTATTTGTGTCATAATGTTCTATCAAGAATGTTCTACCAAGAAAGTAGAACTGTGTCAAGGATATTAAGATTAATATAATTAGTTTTCCTTCTCTAGTTCAATATCTGTAAACTCATGGCATATTTTGTTAATGCTTACAATAATATAGGATCTATATAAAAATTTTCATGGTATATTATATTTTTGCATACTTTCAGATCTTAGTTTTTTTTTTTGAGACAGGGTCCAGGCTGGTCTTGAACTCACTGTGTAGCCCAGGCTGACCTTGAACTCACAGTGATTCTCCTGCCTCAGCATTCCGAGTGCTGGGATTACAGGTATGTGCCACCTTGCCTGGCTTTTAACACATACTTTTTTTTTTTTTGGTACTGGGACCTGAACAGCCCTGGCACATTGGATCTTAGCTTTCATATGCTCATTTACTCAGTGATTCCATGTATATTTTAAGTACACATCTCTTTTGGAATTAGGCAAGATACAAATAAATTAAATAATATAAAGTAATTCAGTAGAGAGACCTGGACTTCCAGACTATCTACCATGTACTTGGGGACCATCAGTTTTCCATAAATTACATTTGGGAACTATTAATCTTGTTCAGTGTGTGTCTGTGAGATTTATGCTCTCTTATACATGTGGCCTCAGTGATAACATGCTTCAGTCCAACTCCACTATGAACACTAAGGCATTAATACATTTACTTAAAGCTCTTTTATTTCATGCTTCACATGCTCTATGGTTTTGACCTTTTAAACAGCATTAATAAATGTCATAACTGTCTTTGACTTCATCATCTTTAAAAGATGCTTCAAAAAGCATTGCTGAGAAGGATAAAATTTTTTAAAATAATTAGAAAAACTATTGCAGATCAGTATGTGAAAAAAAATTTAAATAGTAAGTTTCAGTTATGTTACCCAGAATCTTTGGGTTATCTGCAGATATTTCTGGGGCCACTATGAGGGGAGAATGATCAGATTGGTGGATGCATATTCCTCTTCACCTTAGGTTTCTGTTACAGTCATAGAATTCCATTCAGGAATATTGTGGAGAGGTTAAAAAATATTTATAAAGGAACTATTTGATTTCCAATCTGTGAATTTGTTAGCAGAATTTTTATTTAATCAAGTACTTCTCTCACTCCTCATCGTGTTTGAAATTATATATGCAAAAACCTAACTCACAGCAGCCTTTTTTAATCTCCTTCCAAAAGCCTTCATTCAACATATTCTGGTATTTTAGTTGGTCCTAAATTGGCCTCAAATTTTTATATAGATTTGCCTAGGATTAATCACTCAGCTAAAACAGGTGTTAGTCATCCACCTGCGGAAGGATCAGTGTTTCAATATGTAATTCTTTTAAAAAGCTAGGGAGTATTCTGGCTTCACCGGCTTTATATATGTGAAATGGAATTGCATTTCATTAAAAGAAGTTATAGAAGAGAAATATTAAGTGCATAAATATTTGAAAAAGAAAACATAAAAATGAAATTTTTTAATAGTTAACTGTAATTCAATCTGTGGTAAAGATCAATCTGGTACTGAAGAAATATAAATTACATCTTAAGTATTTCTGACTTGCTTAATCAGGGAAACTTCAAGAGCAAATCTCTCAGTATATATTGCACTAGAGAACAGTTGTTACCAAACAGTTGGCAAAATATCTAAAGAGAATTATTCTTATTAAGAAGATTTTTTAAATCTACATTTCCAAATAATTAAATGCACTTAATCTTAATCCGCATGATCACTACTACTCCATTGTCTATTTTAGAAGATAAAGTGCAGGAACCAGAATTTCCTAGATGAACCAGAACATTTTCAGAATGAAGAAAAGTATTCCAGCCCACTGAGTGTAAAATTAGATTGCTGAATGACTGTGGCCGGCTCAGACTCTGAGGTCATGATGACTCTTCCTTATGCTAAACAGATGAAAAGTCAGAATAAAATCATAGCCTGGCTTTAGTTATGAATCTTAAATTAGGTGAGATAAAAAACCTTTTGAAGTGTCATGTAGCATGATTTAAGTTCATATCTCTTTAGTCTTATCCAAGGTACCGGAAATCTTATTATATACCATGAAGACAACTTGCTAGTTAAACTCACTTTAAATGAGCTTGTATTCACCCTATGGGACCAGCAAAACACAGTTACTTTACAATTATAAGCGTGCTATAGGATTCATACCTTGCTTTACACTCATTGTTAACACTGTAACTGGTAGGCAGCAAACCCCACAAACCCAATACATCATTTAGTAAATAATTAACTACAATTTTATTTTCTCTTCCCTACTCCCCCCAATGACAAAACATACTTAATTTGGAAAGAAGATAAATCAAAGATTGATAATGACTGAATTCAAATTTGCTTAGTGTTTGGGAAATTTAAAATTAAGATTAGAACTGAAATTTGGAGAAGAAAGAGAGGGTTTGCTGTATTATTTTCCTATTTTTGATCTTCATCATGTTGCATCCTAATTCCCTAATATGAAGTATGCTGGTTAGGAAGTGGTTCAGTGTGGCAAACCACTATATTTTGCTTTTTTTAGACGCTCCCCATAGGATAAATGTTCCTAAGTTATTTACTCAAAGTTACTATCATTATATTTTTAATATATTTGAATTTTAAAAACCTATTGGTATGTATTATAGATACTATAGGGTTGCTAAAATTTTTCAGTTTGTAGGCCATTGACATTACAGGTTGATCAACCTTCTGAAATTTGGAATATTCATATTTTTAGCAAAATAGAATTTTGATTAGAAATCTTTCTTTTTCTATGTCAAAACTTTGGGATAGATATTCTCTCCTTCTCTCTCTGCAAGACTATAAACGTTGCAGCTCAATGCAGGGACAGCATCCTTCATATTTTTTCTCTTGAGTTACCTGGGAGAAAATAAAAACCAAGGCACCTTATTTACATTTCTTTATAGCACTCTCTTATTTCTCTTTTTCTTTCTTCCCAGCTCCCATAAACTTTTATGTATTTTTATCTTTTTGAAAAATATATCCATCAACATTTAAACACATACAGAGACACAAACATAGGCATCTCACATATAAATATGGCTTGTAATAATAAACAAAGGCTACATCAAAATTTTGCAATTCCAATACTTACTAGTTGTAAAATAATTAATTTATTTTATCAAACACTCATAATTCTATTTATATTAATTTTGCATTGTGTAGAAGTAGATCAAATCTATTCTTATCTCTCAATTTTTATATTAAAAGAATATTGAGCATGATATCCAACTTCACTTTTACATGCCCAATTTTCCAACCTCCTAATTATATTTTCTTAATTAATCTTTAACCATTTTCTCCTGTAGAATTTTAAATGTGTCCTTATCCAAAGGGAAACTTATTTATCCAAGGGAAATTAATTCTCTTCTTTTGAATCATTTGAAAATATTGCTTCTGTGTACAAGGTTTGATCAATTAAGATGAATGTTTAAATTTTAAAAATGATTACAGTAAAAGTCATGTTGCCATTAATTCCCTTCAAAATTCTACTCTCTTTGAACACACTTATCCCATTTTTCTTGCCATTTTCTGAAGCAGTTCTGGAAGTCCTGTTTCGTGAGCCCCATTAATTGCACTGTCATGGCTGCCTCCATGTCCTGAGTCAATTAAAAATATTACCTTTTATGGTCACTTTGTCTTTGAGGAAAAGCAAGAAGTTGCACAGTACCAGACCTGATGACTAAAGTGGATGAGGACACACTGTAATATTTTTATTTGCAAAAAAATGCACTAAATATTTTGAATCAATTCAGGACATCCAGGAAGCCAGGAAGAAACTTATGAAAAAGAGCTTCCAGAAATGCTTCAGAAAGTGGCAGGAATCTTGTGATAAGCATGTTTGAAGCAAGGGGGGAGTAATTTGAGGGGGATTAACAGCAATGTATCTTTTACTATAATAATTTTTTAAAAACATTCACCATATGGTCTGATCATTCTTTGTATCGCCTTTTTTTTTGTACCAGGGATTGAACTCGGGACCTTGGGCTTGAGAGGCAGGCACCGGAACCACTGAGCTAAATTCCTGGCCCTGTATCGCCTTTTGATAGATATACCTATAATTTTAATAGATTTCTTATTTCCAATCAAATGTAGTCCATGCAGTGTTGTTTGAGACAGTCAGACGATAAGCAGAAGTTTCACTGAGAATTTTGTGGGACCAAATTATTATAGGAATATAAAAAATGTAATATTTAAGTTCATAATAACAGTTTAAAAATTGTTTAAGTTATCTGTCAGGCATTCAAAGAAGTGCAAATTGAAAATAATGTATTTATAATTGCTATGGTCTAAATGTGTCCTCCTAAAAGTCCTATGTTAAAATCTAATCACCAATGTGACGGAATTAGAAAATGAGATTAGTGTCACTATGAAAGAGGTCCCAGAGAATTACTTTTCCCCTCTCCCGTGTGAGGACACAGGTATTAGTTACTTCTATGAACCAGGATAAAGCCCCTCACCAGATTCCAAATTGGGCAGCATTTTGATCTTGGATTTCCCAGGCTCCAGAATTCTGAGGAATACTTTTCTGTTGTTTATAACCCACCCCATTTATGCTGTGTTGCTATTGCCATCTGAATGGACTAAAACAATAACTCCAGCCACAATAACTTCTATTTTCTGTAATATTAGTTTCTACAACCTGGTTGTACAAAAGAATCATCAAAGGCAATTCTTCCCGAGTTTGATCCCTGGTACCAAAAAAGAAAAAAAAAAAGGCAATTCTTAAAAATAATGGTGTCTAAACATTTCTGAAATCTCTGGGTTTCTTTTGCATTAAGAACTTCCTAAATGGTAATTACCTAGGCATTCTTTTAAAAAGAAAAACTTTGAGCTCCTGGAATGCTCATTCATTGTAGATGGAAATGAACAATGGACAACACATTGGAGAATGGTTTGGTGGTGGTTTCTTACAAAAGTAAACATTTTCTTACCATGTGATGTAAAAATTAAATGCCTATGTATGTATCCAACTGATTTGAAAATACACATTCCTTCAAAAACCTTCACATGGATGGTAATGGGATCCTTGTTCATATTTACCAAACCTGGAACATACCAAGATATCCTTAAGTAGAAGTATAGATAAAGACACTGTAGAACCATATTACAATGAAATATTACCTATTGATAAAAGGAAATGGGCTAGGCAAACATACAGAAACATGGAAGATTCTTACATGAACGTTGTATAAAGAAAAAGCCATATATTATAAGATTATATTTATATGTCATCTTTTTTTTTTTTGTACCGGGGATCGAACTCAGGACCTTGCACTTGCGAGGCAGGCAGTGGCACCACTGAGCTTATATCCAGGCTTATATGCCATCTTAATTCATCAAATCTAGTATCAAAAATTAGATGGCTCATTAAAAAATTCAAAATTTATTTCTCACAATTCTGGAGACTGGGAAATTTAAGATCGAAATGCCAATCAATTCACCATCTGATGAGGATCCACTTCCTGCTCCGTAGGCAGCTGATTTTTTCTCTATTTCTTCACACAGTAGAAAGGGCAAAGGATATTCCTGGGATTTCTTTTATAATACTGTTTATGAGGGCACATTATCTAATGATCTCCCAAAGGTCCCATTTCCTACTTCCATCATCTTGGGGGTAAGGATTTCAGCATAAAATTTAGAGGAAACACAAACATTCAGAATAAAGCATATTATAGGATCAAAATGCAAAAATAAACTGCTGGTAAAAAGATAAGTGCTAACTGGGATTTGCTGTAGAGAGTTTATTATATGAAGAAAAGGAACTTTTTTAGGAGTGTGAAACTATTTCACATGATAACTGTAGTATGAGACACATGACACTACATTTATTAAACCCATAGATTTATAGTATAGAGACAACCTTAATGCATGCAAATGACAAAATAAATGTTTAAGTAGTTCAGAGATTCTATGATAAACTGCAGAAAGGAAAGGAATTTAACTTTATTATTATATATGTATGAAACACTCTTACTGAATGGGGTCAAGGGAAAGAGATGCTGACCCATCCTTTTGGAAATTAGTAGAGACCATAGGATTAAAGAAAATATATACATCAGCACTGTACTCCAGCTAATAAACTTGTTTCCCATGAGAATGTGGGCTAACAATTAATTCTGAAATTACTATTTATGTACACTTGAACTGAAAAATAGATAGTGAATGTAGATTTTTCAATATTAGAGTGAAAGGTTCCAAATATTCAATGAAATATATCCAGAACAATATATGTGGTAAGTGATTTGAGCTGGAGATATCAGTTTGAACTCATATTTAGCTTTAAAATACAGTTATTTTTTATTTTACAAAAAACTAAACAAAATTTCATAACAAAAGAGTAATACTTATAGATACTTTAATGTATCTAGTTTGCTGTGTATAGTAATTATATATTTCTCTGTAACCTGACAGGGCATAGTAGCAATGTCATCCCAGATACAGGGGTGCATATCACTCATGTTTTAGTATCAAATGCTATTCCAAGCAAAAGAACTAGATTTCCATGGAGAAATAGTTGATTCTAAGACTGGGCAGGAACTATGCAAGGCAATCCTGGCACATCTTGTACTATCTGACTGTAATACAGTGCTCAAAAAATTACAATTATAGGAGTACATCAGAGATACCCTAGCCAAATGTAATCAACAAAGTAAAGTAGAATTAGATTAAAATCTACAGTATAAAATAAATATCCCTGTATCCACACTGATACAAATAAACTTCCCTTGCAGAGAAATTACAGTTAACTTAGGTAAATACCTGCTCAGAAGAGTACAGGATGAAGAGAAGAAAAGAATACTTTTACCATTGACAAGCCTGTAGTAACTGATGAATATGCCTTAAAACTCTCCAGATTAAAGACTAGGAAAATCTATGAAAGTATCCGTGCCACAAGAAGTATCAGGAGATATGTCAAATGAATGTGGTATTCTGAACAGAACTCAGGAAACAAAAAAGGTGATGGGTAAAAAACTAAGGCTGTC
Organism: Heterocephalus glaber; assembly: GCF_000247695.1. Next base: position 15,992,937 of record NW_004624783.1, read on the forward strand.
TTTTTTTTTTTTTTATGTGGCAAGGTAATAGGAAGATTGACTCCAGGGCCTTCATACTGAGACATAACTGCTTTTTAAATTATAACTTTCATTTTATTTTATTCTATTTTATTTTTGAGACAGGGTCTAAAACTGTAAGTTGCCCGGGCTAGGCTTAAATTTGTGATCTCTCTGCCTTAGCCTGCCAGAGCTTTGGGATTGCAGGCTTGTACCACCATGCCCCACTAACTAAGACAATCTCGACAAAGTATGAATTTTAGTTTATAACAATTAATTAACACAGTTCCATTAGTTTCAATAAACATATGATGCAAATGTAAGATGTTAACATTATAGGAAACTAGGAGTAGTACATATGGAAAAGATCTAGTTTATCTTCACAAATTTTCTAAATCTAAATATTTCTAAAGTTAATTTTTAAAATTAATTTTATTGGTACATTTTAAGTATTTGTTCAAAGGTTGGTTCATTTCTACAATTTTGTTGTTGATTTTTTGTCTAGGTGATTTGTCTATTATTAGTGCATATTTGATTTTTCATGTCCATTAATATTCATTTAGTATAGTTCAGAGCATTCATATTTGGTGTATATATATTTATGATTGCCATCTCTTCCTCTTGTACTGTTCCTTTCACAAGGATGTAATGACCGTCTTTGTCTCTCTTAATTAGTTTTGGTTTGAAATCTATTTTGTGTGCAAATAAGATTGCTACCCCTGCTTTTTTTCCGGGTTCCTGTTGCATGGAGAACTGTTTTCTATCCTTTTACTTTCAGTCTATGAATGTCCTTTTGAATTAGGTGTGTTTCTTGTAAAGAGCATATTGTTGGATTTTGCTTCTTTATCCATTCTGTCTGTTTCTTTTGATTTGTGAATTGAGGCCATTAACATTGATGGTTATAAATGATAAATATTGACTCATCCTTGTCATGATGTTTTACTGTTGTTGGCTCTTTTATTTCTTATTTTCTCCCCTTTCCCTTTAGTTTCTTGCTTTGCCTGGTGGTTTCACTCTGTTGGGCCTCATGGAGTTGTAACCTTCATTGTCTTTTTCTAGGATATTGTTTAGAATTTTTTGTAGTGCTGGTTTAGTGTTCATGAAATTTCTCAGGTGTTCTTTGTCATGGAAGTATCTAAATTCCCCATCGATTTTGAAAGATGATTTTGCAGGATACAACAGTCTAGGTTGGAAGTTATTTTCTTTAAGGTTTGAAATACTTTACTCCAGGCTCTCCTTGATTTGAGGGTTTGTGTTGAGAAGTCTGCCATGATTCAGATGGGCTTTCTTTTGCAGGTGATTTGTTTCTTTTCTCTAATTGCCTGTAGGATTTTGTTCTTCAGTTGGGTTTCTGGATCTTGACTATTATATTTCTAGGTGTAGATTTTCTTTGATCTTGGCTAGTTGGAGTTCTATATGCATTTATCTGTATGTCCAATTCTCTACCTCTGTCTGGGAAGTTTTCTACTATTATTTCTGTGAACAGTTTTTTTTTTTTTGTCATTTGTACTTTCTTCTGCTTTTCCGTGAACTCCTTTCAGTCTTATGTTATTCTTCTTTGCATCATCTAGCAGCTGCTGGATTGATTTCTCATGGTCCCTTACTATTTTGAAGGAATCTCTCTTTTCATGCTCACTAACCACAATCCTGTCTTCTATATCTGATATTCTATCTTCACATTTGCTCAATTTGCTGTGAATATTTTTACTGGAGTTTTTAATCTCCTAGATATCTGTTTGAATCTGTTTCATGAATTTCATTTCTTTCCTGTATTGAGAGATCATGGTTTCCATTTCTTTCTTATGCTGGACATTCATGGCTTCCAGCATGTTTCTGAGCTCATCTATTTTTTTTTTTATGTGTTTCTGTTCTAGAGCCTTTGATCATGTCTTTCACTCTGCTTACCGTATCTGTAGTTATCTGGGAAATTATTTCAATTTTGAATTTTTCTACAGCCTCATTCATCTGTTTTGTTACCTCCTGTGCTATCAGTTCAGGGTTTCCAGGTGGTTGGTTATCATTTTCCACCTGGTTTCCTCCAGAATTTGCCTTTGGTGAGTTGGAAGTCTGTGTTTGTGTCCTGCCAAGGTGCCTTCTCATTTTTAATTCTATTGTTGGTGCTATTTTTTGCTTTAGTTCCTGGGCTGATACTCCACTATTTCTTATTTTGAGTATCTTTATTACTGGTGTTTAGAGTTCCTATGGAATGATTGCTTCTCTGAGATATCTTCCAGTTATAGCTGGACTTTTAAGGCTTTGAGTCTCTAATGACTCTTAGGCAATCTTGTTTTCAGTATACCAGAGAGGACAACTGATTAGATCAATCTCAACACCTTAGCCCATTTGACATAATCAGCATCCAACACAGTTTAGAAAATGACAATTTGTGGTAGCAGTTAATCTGTCACCTTTAACTGTAGGAGCTAGATCAAAATCTAGGGCCAGCCCAAAATATGTTTGTAGTAAGCAAACCCTTCAAAATGGCAAATTTACCCTTTGGGATAAGGATTTAGCAGGGTTTGGGCAGGGAGGGGTAGAGATAGAGGGAGAGGGAAAGGTTAGAGGTGAGGCTAGAGGACACAGGAAGATCATGCAAATTGTGGGGATCTGTTGAAGACAGGAGGAGAAGACAGAGCGAAAGAACAGAGACAAGTACAGAACAAACTGACAACAGTAGGGAAGCTAGAAATTGTATTCACCTTCCTATAAAAGTGATAGTCAAGAGGATACAGAGAGAAAAAATTCAGAATGGGACAGAAGCTGGAACAAAGAGGGAGAGAAAGAGCCAGAAGGGATAAAGAGAGAGAAAAAGAAAAGAAAAGAAAATAAAACAAAACAAACCAACCAAATAAGGTCTCCCTCAGGATATGTCTCTGCTGTCCTGGTAGGCAATGTGTGCAGCTTTGTGGGGGTCTAAGTCAATTAGGCTCAGCAAGTCAGCTGTGGTCTACTGAGATTCAGACTGATTTCTAGATGCAAGGTCCAAGTTGAAGTCCCTGACCTCCTGTAGGATTAAACTATGAAAGATTCTACTGCAGGTTCCAGCTGTCTTCCCCCCATCTGAGTTCAGGTTTCTTTGGGAGGTGTTGATACCACCAACTTACCAACCATGATGGTCCAGGGTGCTTTTATGGAAGAGTTTTTCTTCACTTTCCCAGTGGGCTTCAATTTTCATTGAGGAGCATCAGAAAGGCCCTCTCTGCTGTTCACTTCTGCTCTACCTTCTGGGGCTCATAACCATGGCCTTTATGTTCCCCCTGGCACCTCTGCTATGTGAATTCAGATGCTGTGTGGATTCATATGTTGCACTCCTTGTCTGCTCCATGTGGTCTCCGGCCCATGGTGCTGGCTGCTGGCCTCAGCGCAACCTGGCATTCTCCCTCCATTTTCTGATATCATCTTCAGTATGTCCTTTCAGAGTGCTATAGGTTTCAGAGAAGGGGTCTTTGATTTCTTCTGTTAGGTTGATTCCTAGGTATTTCAGTTTCTTGGATGCTATTGTAGAAGGAATTGTTTGCCCAATTTCTCTCTCAGTGAGTATATTGTTCATGTAGTGTAAAGCTGCTGATTTCTGTGTGTTGACCTTGTATCCAACTACTTTATTGAAATTGGTTATTAAATCTAGAAGACTTTTGGTGGAGGTCTTGGGGTCTTCTATATAGAGTATCACGTTATCTGCAAATAATGACAATTTGACTTCTTCATTTCCTATTCTTTTTTTAAAATATTATTTTATTGGTACATTT
>NW_004624783.1:16017017-16030469 GCF_000247695.1 Heterocephalus glaber
GGAGGTGAAGGGAGGGCTAGGAATGGGGAAAAAATAAGAACCAAGATGCATCATGTAAAGGTACAAGTTCCCAATAAGAAATGTAAATGTGTTGTATACCTAAAATGTACCAATAAAGGAATTTATGAAAAAAAGACAGTTTCTCAGAGTGTAGAGCAAGGGATCATAGCAAGCAATGGTCAGGATGGTTTCTACCAGAGAAAGTATTCAGGACCTAATAAGAGTGGGTGTTCATTTAATTGTTGCTTTTATTAAGAATTTGAGTTTTAATTCTAGCAAATTTGATATGATTCAATTATATTTGGAAAAATGTCAAAGCCAAATAAAAAGTAAACATTATTACTATTCATAACTTATACTTCAGTAGAGCCAGAATGATCTATCACAAAGCATATAATCTATCCTCAGCCACCATAATATGAATATATTAACCCATAAACACAAAGATAAAGGCAAATACATACACTTCTCTAGGAATATAGCTGTGTATATTTGTGTCAAGAATTTTAAGTAATATGCACAAATTAAAATTTGGGGTTTTTTGTATAGGTAGCAACAGATTATTTTCTTGACTTTCTAGAGGCAGTAATAAGTATGAACAAACTATTTGTGCTAATAAATATGACTTCTAGAAGCAATGCTGGTGATTAAATAGATATGAGATAGGAATTCTCCAGTAAAAAGGAAGTGTGCAAAAGTTTACAGTATAACCACTGTATATCAGATACTCAGATTTGTGTTAAATGCTTTTACTCATAATAACTAAATGGATGAACCGTTATCAACATTTAAATGAAGGAATAGAGATGAACATGTATTTCTGTTGCTTTTCACATTTAAGTAGTGGATTGGGATTTAAGCCAGACATTGCAATAAGTAAAGGAGATACTAAATTGACCTGGTATGAAGATGACACAAGGAACAACCTGCCAGAAAATCAGACTACGCAAAGTTAGAAATTATTTTATGAATCTTTAATAGGAAATAGTTCAAATTATAATGTTTTTCATTTTCTTCTCCTTATTAGCAACATTTTTGTAGCCTGAATTTAGTTCAAATTACTGAATATTAGCTATTGACATATTCATTTTTAAAATAAATCTGTCTCTTTAAGCATCATGGAAAGTGTAAATTAGTATTCAGTAATTTTGTTTGAAAGGATGCTAAGACATATAGCTGATTGTAGTAGTATTTTAAACCTTGCAATTACTGATCTAAAATCTGAATGTTAGAAAATTTTTGAAGGGATCGTTTACAGATGATGCCTCATTTTGTGAATGACTTTATAATTCATTAGTCTAAATTTTTTAAACATTGCCTACGAAAATATTATCTCTAGGTAAATTATTGGTGTGTGACTTTAGTGAGAATGGTATATACAAATCAAATACCAGATAATTTAGAAGAAATTATTCTTAACAATTGGTTCAACCACTATATGAAAACTGAAACTCATTTTTCGTTCAGGAATCTTACATGATATCTGTTGTAGTCAAGGTTTACAAGGGAATAGATTTAATATAGGATGCATAATTTATAGGATTATTTTACAATATTCACCTAAGAAGTCAAATGCAGAGGAGTGCAAGAGATCTCTGTCCATATACGAGATACCCAAAGAATGCAGCTGAGGGCCTGGATCCCACGGAAATGTCCTGCATGAGTTCAGCCGCACAAGTTCACCTGGATCCCACAGCAATGTCCAGTGCAAGTCTATATCAAGGATCTTCATTTGGAAGGGCCAAAGGCCAGGGGTGAAAGCTAGAAAGTCTATGCTGGAAGGTGAAGTATCTGTGCCACCAGGCTGAGTAAGGGGTCTGCACTGGAGCCAGGAAGCAATACTCAAGGCAAAGATTGGAGCTCCCATGAGGAGAACAGCAGCCATCCCAAGCTGACAGTGAGGACCCAAGCTCCTCTGATGAGGAGAAGAGTCTCTGAGAACAGCCGAGTTCTTATAAGGAAAACCAGCCACAGCAAGCTTCTCCAGGAAAATCAACAGCATATAATCTTCCCCTCTAGTTCTCCTTTTATGCTATTGGCAACATTTCTCAGGTGGGTCTTCCACACCCAGAACCACACTGACTCAGTTCAGCTGGGCATTCCAAGTTGACCATTTGTTAATCTACCACAATATCCAACACACATCACACACCTACATAAGGTGAAATACTTTAAATAGATTTATATAACTGTATCAATATTCCCTGAAAGTATAGAAACTGTAAAAGAATGAACACTTACATAGATTTTGTCTTAGTCACTATTTCATCACTGGGACAAAATACTATATCTGACACCCACAATTTAAGTAAGAAGACATTTATTTTGGCTTGCAGTTTGTAGAGGTTTCAGTCCATAGACCTCTGGCTCTAAGGCAGGACAGCATGACAGAAGGGCCAAGGAGTGAGATAAACCCTTCCAGGCTACTCCTGTTCTGGCCAGACCCCACCTCCTAACTGTAAAACATCTATAACTTCCATAATCCGATCACCTCTCAAAGGTCCCACTTATAAGTCCATAAGGCTTTGGGGGGACATCTAGTTATAAACCACGACAGACTACAAATATGATCATTTGGTTAATATTTTTAAAGATTATAGTAAAAGAAAACTGAAACATCTTTGTTTTCAATATAACTTAGTGACAAAATAAATATTTTTCTCTCAGTTAATGAGAATAGATAATTATGAAAATATATCTGCCATGTTCTATTTGTATAATAAATTTTCCTAAAACAGTAGTAAGTCTTAGCCTGGTATTGTTACCAGGTGATAAATTTAGCAGGTATAATCCAGGCTCTTGTGTTCAATGAGTGATGAATTGAAAGTGCACACCCCATGGCAAGTGGAAAGCAGCTACATTTATTAAAAATCACAGGAAGTTGGTGCTCAGGGCAAGTCCATGCTGACAAAAGATACACAATGAACCAAAAAGTGGTGCCTGGGTAATAGGATAGTAAAAGCACTGCATAGATATCACAGAACACAGCACACAGAAGCATCAGCAGTTCATAGATAAATCAGACTTTTGGAATTAAAGGATATGTACTTCAGCCCATGTGCTTCCCCTGAATCTCTAGGTAGGATAGACAGGAATGATTAACAGGATGCTGTATTATCTCAGGGGCTCTCAACAAACAGGCCAGTCCCAGAATTCACTCTGATCTTACTAAATGCATGACATGTAGTGTCACCTTAATAAGGGCGGAGTGGGATGAAAGTGACTGAAGGTCAGTGTAGGAGATCCAACACACATGTGCTTTGGCCTAGAGCATCAGAGATTTACTGGGTTTTTGTTATGTGATTCTAATCTCTCTTAGAATAACAGAAGGAGCCATAGTTCTAAGATGCTGTTTAAAATTAAATGGGTGGAAAGGAGTGACTTTCTCAGTCCCATTGTTTCTAACTGTACTAGTATGGTGTGCCTTTCTATAATCTCAGCTACTTGGGAAACTAAGGCAGGAGGATCACAAGTGTGAGGTTACCCTAGATTATGTAGAAAGACCCCTTCTCAACTTCAGCAACAACAAAGAGCAACTGTAAAAAGTACTGCTATAGTTTTGAATTGAAGATCAATCTCTCAGATTTTGTCTACATTTTTGTGTATTACTATGGCGCAAGAGCACATGAAGAAGTGCTCTGTTTTTTACAAAGTCATACAGGGAATTTCTTATAAACAATGTATAGTATGCTGTATTTCTTGAACTGAAAAATGACAGTTTGGAAAACTTTCATTTTAAATAATAACTGTATGACTGTCAAGAAATAAAAAGCTAAACTGTTGTCTTATAGGTTTCCTTTTGTGGTATTTTAAATATAATTTGAGTTGCATTTCACTAAAAATTTCCAATATTCTGGAACATCTAATTTAACTTAGAAAAACTCTATCATATGTGATGTAATAGTACAACATTTCTTTAATTTTTTTGTACCAGGAATCGAACTTAGGACCTTGTGCTTGCAAGGCAGGGTGCAGAACCACTGAGCTAAATCCCCAGCCCAACAGTACAATATTTCTAAATGTCTTTCATAATATGCTTGTCAGCTTTCCTTGAGTATTATTTTATTCTCTATTTATGACTATCTTAAAATCAAGTTTCTAAATTTGGAAGAAACCTGGTAAAATTGAATATTTAGAGTACAGTTATACAGAACATTAAATTTTAAACACACAATGAGAACATCCAAGAATACTTCATACAGATCAAACCTTAGCTTATCTTTTAATCTAACATACATTTTAGATTCAATTAAGAAACATTTAACAACTAAAATGAATGCTTCTGACAGAGTCCATCCTATTTGTAAATAAATCTATTTCAAAAATTTCATGCAATTATATTTGTATAGAGTAAATATTGTTCGTAAAAAATGTAATTTTAAACATAATCAAAGTAAAATAAAAGTGAGAACTCTGCTAATATTATAGAAGTAAACTAGTGAAAATATAATCAAATTTTATTGTGTGTACATAAAAAATAAACTGAGTAGGTTACAGATACTAATGCTTTATAATTGTTTCTAGACATATACATTTTGGCTACTTTTGAATGCATTTTTCTATTGTGATTTGCTAAGGTTAACTACACTAACTTTAGATAGGACTGTCTCTAGGCTGAGTGTTAAGATTAAATCTGTTCCACATGTCTTTTCATTTTGAGATGCAGACCAAAGAAGCATTTCATGTCTGGGATGTAAAGTTATCATGAAAGAAGGAAAAATGCAAGAGAGATGATCAGAAACATGCAATGCCATTATTATTGTAACTGCAAGAAAAAGTGGAGTTTTAAAAGTTAAGATTATTTTGTCCTTTTGAGACAAATGGCTTCTCTGAACTTTTGTAGTGCTAGGGAATAAATAGACATGCCGCAGTCTAGAAGAGTGAGCAGATGTGTAGATGTGAGCCCCAGAAGGCCAGCGTCCAGTTTCCTTTCCACGGGAAAAAGAGGGAGCAGAAGATGCTCAGAAGAGATGAGATCTGGAGTTGTCTGTTGTCTCATCGTACTCCTGCTCCCCTCCGTGGCTTACTATGAAAGACCCATACACACTTGGACACAATGAGATAGTGATTTGGGCAACGTGGGGCCCCTCCATCTCCTTGAAGTTAGCTTTGAGTACTGCCTTTTCCTTTTCACAAAATATGCCTCTTCTAACCAGAGAACAAATGGACCTGACAATATGAACCTGAGTGGGTGGTAATAGTGTTTCTGTTTAGACTGTAGCTAGTACTTTATCACTCCAGGTTATGGAGGATCTGTGCCTTTACAAGGAACATTTTCACTCCAAGTTTCTTCAAGTTGTAGTTTTGTTAAATATTATTCCATGTTAAACATGGGTTGAAATTTTTCAGTGTACAGTAGCCTGATTGCTGACCACAATGTATCTCCAATGTGAGTACTTGAGGTTTTGTTGTAGCGGTATCCCACATCTGTTACTAATTTTTCCTATTAATCTAGTTTTCTTATAATTTTGTACAGCATTCAACCCCTGAATGCTATGGCTTACAACACCTTGCATTTATTTTTGCTTTGGTGTCTAAAGTTTTGCTGTAGGTTTTCTGAGCTCATGTGGGCTTGTCTTTGTTGCATTTTGCTGGACTTGATTGTTCGTTGTAAGTTGCAAAATCAGGATAAAGGAAAATGTCTCATATATAAAATTTCTCTTAGTAGAAGACAAGAAAGCAAAAGTGGTGAATGGATGCAGGAAGTGTCCCTGGTGTCTGTCTGTACACCACCAGCAAAAAACCTGGCCAAGGCAAAAGCCAGTGTTGAAGTAGATTTTTTTTTTTCCTCCACACTAAGCCATGGCTAGAAAAGAGAAGTAATGGAAAAAAAAATCATGACTAAATAATACAGTCTACATGCTGACTATGCTATATAAATACTCTTTCATTTTTAATGTTATTGTCAGTCTACTTCATTTGAGATACCAGTACTATTGTGGTTATTTTACTAAATAAATGAAAATTATCATTTAACTAACTAGAGCTTTCGGTTTTATGAAATTATGCTATAGTCTTGTACAAAAATATCAATTTAAAATATAAACTTTTTAATCTTCACATAATAGAACAATATAAGGAAGCTTTATGCTTCTGAAACTAAAGACTGGGACATCTATGATTCAATAGTAATTATAATTAGAGTGATAAATACTTAAAGAGAATGACAATGCCCAAATCAGATAAATATTTCTAACAATATTATTTGTTTGGCTAACTAATTTCCCCAATACAATATTATGTTGTACTGGAAGATAGAATTGGTGATATTTTCAGCTCTCTTAATGTTTAGTGATGGTGAGGGTTTAGAGATTTTGGCTCATTAGTTATTAATGTACACATAAACTCATTGATAAACAAAGCAGCCTGTGTCTACTCAGTGCCATTATGCCTATATTTTTATCACTAGGAAGAATGTGTACAATAATTTGCAATTGCTATACTTCAGCTTTTATAAGCATCTAGCAATGCTATGAATCAGAAAGACAATGTAATAATTCTGAAATGAATCTCTAGTCAGGCAATTAGACTTGCTTATATGAGATATTTCACTTCTTAACTTCTTTGAATATGAGAGAGGTCTTAGTCCACTAATGCTCTAAAACAAAATAATAGACTGGATATTTTATTTAAATAAACAGAAGTTTATTTAAATTCTGGGGGCTAGAAGGTCTAAGATCAAAGCATCACCAGGATCAGTTTTCTGGTGAGAGCTGATCTCTGCTTCCAAGATGGCACCTGTAAATTGCAATCTCTAAAGTTGTTTTCATAGTTCTATGCATCCCATAACAGCAGGCAGAAGGACAAGAGAGTTGAAGGCTGCATAAAGTATCTTTCAGAATCTTTATGGCCTAATCATCTCTCAAGGGCTCTACCTTTTAACATGTCACACTGACTGCTACATTTCAACAGTTGAATTTTGGAGGGGACACATGTAAACCATAGTACCAGGTTACTAGTTTTAAAAAATTAACGTTTTATATAAGGATATTATAAACTAGATTTAATTTGTATATTAGAAATTAAAATTCTTGTTCAAGAGTTGATCCACATGTATCAAACACAATGGAAATAAACACTTTGTATATGTGAGCACAGTCTTTTAAACATGCCAGTTTTAATAATTATAAAATTATATTAATTTTTTGTGCATTTTAGAGAATAACACCTAATCATTTGCTTATGGAAAACCAGAGGTCCTCCAAAAAGCATCATCTTTTCTTTTCTAGCATGATAGTGTATTTCCCATTTTCTTTGCATCAAGATGTGTCTATATGTCTAGGTGACTGTCAATGCAGTGTGAGGAGAAATCAATGTATTCAGCATTTGTGTTTATTCTCAAGATGGCGGCCATACCCTTTCCATTAACAGAATAGTTAGAACCCACAGTCATTTATTTGAACATTAAGACAATGAAAATTCTTTCTGCAGTGTTGCTACAAATAATGGAAGAAACTGTACTCTCTTAATGTCCAGAAAGAAGAGAGTTGTCTTGTCATCATTTACATCAATTTATAATTGTTACAGAAAAATGAAATCAACTGTGTTCTTTGAAATACCGTATTATGAAGCTTTTTCAGTGATATTTACAAGCCAATTATGGTAATTTGATTTAGTAACATCATAGTATTTTTAATATTCTTTTTTCTAAAACACATAGACAGTAGGACAAAATTCTTTTAATGTTAAATGCAGAATCTCTCTTTTTCACTTTTCATCACATAAGTTAGCTAAAAATACAATTTTTATAAAGGCTGAATCTCCTTTCACATTATTTTATAAAAAAAAAATCACATAAAATAACTATACCAAACATTGAAAAGGACCACTGCTCTGTTATGTATTCGTATAAGCATGTCAGTTTTGAAACGCTTTCTTTAAAGATAAAATGGGTTTTCCTCTTTTTCATCATTTTTAAAGCAAATCTGTTCAAGAGGCACTTTTAAAGTACATCTGTCCAAGAAAACAAATATTTCACATAAAATTTGGATGCTTTATACCTGACCTGAAACTTGTTTCAAAGAAATGCTCAACATTAAAGATTTCATTCTTCTATGTCTTAACAATTTTCCTTTAAATGTAATAAAATACTATATCCCTTTCTAACACTATAGTGGTTATTTAAGCTCCAAAGAAGATCATTATCAAATATGAAATGATATAATCTATGGTATTCATATGATGGGTTCTTCTATCCAATTTAATCCCCAGGAGTAACTAGGAGTTGTGCAGTGATAAGCACTAATATAAAACATAGAGATGGATACATACTTCTGTAAAAATATTTTAAATCTAATTGCACATTTTATTTAGCTATTGACCAAGCAAATTTCCTGTAATGTATGTTTGTAATATATACTTTTGTCAAATCCATGTGTTTTTTAAAAAATTCAGACATATAACAAAGAAGCAAAGTTAACTATTACACAATTGCTCATGAACTTCAACTTGAAGTAATAAGAGGTCTTTATTTGTACGAGGTCTGGGGGAAGCATAGTTGGCCAGAGGATATGGATTTCATGGGTGAGCTTTCTGAGATGTCTTTAAAGGACATCATTTGCCTTTTCTACTTTTCTTGAGAATTGAGTCTTCCAGGCACAATGTAAATGATATTGGATTCCCAGGGTTTGGGATACTCCCTGGGTAATAGCAGATTTAAAGGAAAGGCTATTATCACTTTGGAGGCTTCTAGCGTATCTAAACCTAGGAATAATTTTTGAGGTTAATGTCTTTCTTACCTCTGAAGCCTTTTCTGTTCTGCAAGGGAAAACTTCCATCCAGTTAGTGAAGTATTCAGCTGTACTAAGAGTTATTGGATCCCCTTGGTTTGGGGCCTATGGGTGAAATCTATTTCTCAGTCCTTTCCTGGATATCCTTCACTTTATTGGCTACCAGAGGGTGAGACTCTTATTGGAAAGGTTGCTCCTTTGGCATATCTCACAGGCTTGTACAACCTGTTGAGCTGTCTGAAGGAACCCCTTTTACATAAAATAATCTCTTAGCCATTTGATAAGTTTTTTTATTTTCCCAAGTGGAAAGCCTGGTGAAAGTTTTAATGATTTTTCCATTGGCTGACTGCAGGGATGAGTAGTTTTTCACTTTCCATCTGGAATCCCCCAGACAGGAGGAGCTGGTATCAACAATAGGGCTCATTCTATTTCTGCCCTGGTGTATTAGGCTACTGTCTCTCAGAGAGTTTTTGAAAAATAGGAATGAATTTGGAGGAAAAGATGCTTGAGCTGTTGCTTTGGCTTCCAGATTGGCTAATCAGTTTCCCTGCACTACCTCATCTATTCCTTTTTGGTGGCCCCTGCAAAGTACAACTGGTACCTCAGATAGGAGATAGACATAGGACAGGAATCTGTCGGTCTCCCTATTTATTTAATGAGGAACCCATTGGCTGATAGGAAATGTTTTTCTTTTTAAATGGCTGCATAAACACATAGTATCAGAAAAGCATATTTATTTATTTATTTATTTATTTATTCATTTTGGTGCCGGGGATCGAACTTGGGACCTTGCGCTTGCAGAGCAGGCGCTGGAACCACTGAGCTAAATCTCCGGCCCCAGAAAGGCATATTTAGAGGAAGTATAAAAGGTGACTCTGTCTCTTGCTAATTTCTAGTGCTCTGGTAAGAGCTATGAGTTCTATAAGTTGGGCACTAGTTTCGGGGAGAAAGGGGGAGCTATTGATTGTGGTTAGTAAGGTCATCACTCTGTATCCCACACTGCATGTTCCTTTCTTTACAAAGGAGCTCCCATCAGAAAAAATAATCAAGTTTAGTTTTTCTAGAGGTGTATTTTTATAGTCCTCTCTAGTGCCATGTGTGGAGGGTCACTTGTTCACAGTCTCGGTCAAAGGTCTCATTGTGGGGGCTAAGTTGGGAAGGTTTAAGGAGGAACAGATCATTTGTTGAATAGCTGATCCCTCAAAAAGGAGGGACTGGTACTTGAGAAGGTGATTGTTGGTTCAAATGTAAACTATACAACCACAGTGGAGATCAGAATGGAGATTTCTCAAAAAACTATAAGTAAAAATTCCATTTAATCCACCTATTCACCTTCTATATATCTTCCCCAAAGAGTTAAAAACATCATATTACAGTGATACATTCAGTCCCATGTTTATATCAACATAACTCATAATAGCTAAATCTTAGAAGCACACTATTTACCTCTGCAGCAGATCAATGGATAAAGAAAAGGTGGCATTCATACACAGTTTAGTACTACTCTACTACAAAGAAGGATGAACTTGAATCATCTGTAGGAAAACAGATGCACCTTGAGACAACAATGTCAAGTGAAATAAATACACAAGCTTATATGAGAAATCAAAAGCATAAACAATTAAAAAGCAAAATAAAAGATACCTAATAGGAAGCAGGGAGAAAAGCCTTTTGCAAATGAGAAGGGGACCAAAAGATGTAGAGAGGAGGAAGAGAAGGGAATAAAAAGAGAATTAAGTTTTGCTGTGTACATTTACCAATTCCCCATGAAAAATGTAATCATGATGTATTGTAAAGACTTCTCATTAAAAGTAAAATTCAATGGTTTCTCAGTTCACAAATGCTTTTGCTTACAAACAATTAGGTTCTCAAACAGAAGCATTTGGCAAATTTTTGTTTTTGTTTGCAAACTCTGCATCTGATGACGAACATGACCATGACTATCTTTCCTGCACAAACATGAATGTGACCATCTTTTCCAGATTTATGGACTAAATTAAGTTCATGAACTGAGGTTCCAGTGTATAAGAAGTAGAAGAGAATGTTGTTTGTCACTCAATGCAGAATTGAAGAAAATTCTATTGGGGTCCTCTAATATCACACCTAGATTTTTCTGCAAAGGAGCCTATACTATGCATTCAGGGGCAGTGTCCCCATCGGAATTAACTAAGTTGGTATTTCCCAACTCCGCCAGGAGGGAACAGTGAATAATTAGCCTTCAAGGCTCTAGGCACACAGGGCAAGGGCAATGGAAGAGATGGTGCCAGGACTCCACCAGGTGAATTAAGGTTTCCTTAATGGTCAGAAAAGGTTTAATTTTAGAGTGTGTATTAGCCCAAGGGACTGGAATTTAAAAGAAACTCAAAGTGTGTCTTTCGGGACAAGTTCTCTCAAGGGCAGGGATGAGGTCTGGGCCTAAGGAGTTTTTGTATAAATAGTTCGTTTCCACTGAGCAATTCCCTTAAAAGAGAAGCAGGAAGTGGAAATTAGCAGAGGACAATCAGTGGCAGGAATTCATGATAGAAAGTATGATCCATCTCTATCAATGTCTGTACTGAATTCATAGAATAGCCCACGTGAGAATTATCAACAGAGCTGAGGACACCAAGGGCAGAGGACACCACCCTCGCCATTAAATGAAATGAATAGGAAAGAAAAACTGAAACAAGACTAGTCCAACATTGCCTCCAGTTTTGTGACAGAGGGATTGCTACAATTCACATCCGGCAAACCTGTCTTCCCAGTCTTATTATTGTCACTCTTAAATGACTGACAGGGTTAGCATTATGATGAATATTGTACATTGTGAACATGATTAATTCTAAATATGTGATATTCATTGAGTATCATTTTATACCTTCTTTTTTAGACATATATTCTTGCTTTTCTCACTCTGGCTCTAGATTGCTTCAACTAATAAATGAAAATTTTAGTTATGCTCTAAGAAATCTAGCAATTTCTATCTTAACATGTTAGAACTCTGAGTCATCTTTTAAGATGTCCAATAAACTGTTAGAAAGATTATGCAGAGAAACCCTAAAACTGAAGAAGCTTGAGGGCCCATCTTATCTCAGCCTTCAGTCTTGCCTATCTAAGGTTCCTGACATAAGACCAAAGCCATATCAAGCCATCCAGGTCAGTCTAGCTACCTGTTAAAATGCAGATGATCCCCAACTATGATAGTTTAATTATAATTTTTTTTTACTTTAGAATATTGTGAAACATACTCATAACAATTTTTTTTTTACTTTCAGTACAGTGCTCAACAAATTATATAAAAATGTTAACACTTCATTATAGAATAGGCTTTGTGTTCATTTTGCCTAACAATAAACTAATGTAAGAGTTCCAGGGATGACCAATAGGCTAGGCTAAGGTAAATGTTTGGTAGATTAGATGTATTAAATGAAATTTCTACTTACATTACCCCAACTTATGATGAGTTTATCAGGATAGAGCCCCATCAGAAATCAAGGAGCACGTGTACCACTCTGGGAGAGTTGATGTTACATGGATCACAGGAATCACCCAATCAAGTCTTGTCCAAGTGTATTACTTATAAAACAGTGAACTAGCCAGGGGTTTAGCTCAGTGGTTCCACTGCCTGCGTTGAAAGCGCAAGGACCTTAGTTCGATCCCCGGTACCAAAAAAAAAAAAATTAAAAAAGGGAACTATATTAAAATGGATGTGGGACACCCTACCAAGGTCCTGAGTCATGCAGAACATGCTAATCAGCCCGTGCTCCAGCAACAATCCACTGGATCCCCACCCCCCCACTCCTCTGTACAGTCACCTGGTTCCACACTACAAAGAAACAGAGGACATCAGACCACCAGACCACAGTACTGAGTCCCGCTGCTCCCGGCCCAGAGGTAGGGGCTTCTGAGCCATAGTCTCACTGCTCCTGGTCCAGAGGAAGGGGCTTCCAGGCCACCATCCCTCCCACTGCTCCAGTCCCAGACAGAGGGGCTTCTGAGCCACCATCCCACTGCTCCTGGTCCAGAGGAAGGGGCTTCCTGGCCACCATCCCTCTCACTGCTCCCAGCCCAGACGAAAGGGCTTTTGGGTCACCTTCTGTCCCATCGCTCCTGGCCCAGAGGAAGGGGTTTCCGGGCCACCATTCCTACCACAACTCCTGGCCCAGAGGTAGGGGCTTCTGGGCCACCATCCCACTGATCCTGGACCAGAGGAAGGGGCTTCCTGGCCACCATCTCTCCTGCTGCTCCCAGGCAACAAGAAAGGGCTTTTGGGCCACCATCCCTACTAATGCTCCCAGCCCCTGTCCCACCTCTCCCAGATCAGAGGAGGTAATCTGTGCAGGTGCTAGTAGCCCCCCATCCCAGTCAAAATGAGAAAACACGTAAATAAGTCTCAAAACCAGACTTCCAGATCACCTACAGCAACCACAAAGGGAAATGAGATGGAACACTCTGATACTCAACCACTTGGACCCACTGAACTAGCAACGAAAGGGGATCTGGAAAAAATGAAATTAGAAATAATTTCTCAGATAACAGAAGAAATCGTGCTCCTAGTGAAGGACATGATTAACAAATCTAGAAAGGAGCTGAGGTACATGATGGAATCCCAACATAGGAAACAAATGGAATCCATAAAACAGATGCAAATAGATTGCCAGGACATGAAAAACTCCATTGAAAGTCTACACAGCAGAATGAGCCAATGTGAGGACAGAATTTCAGATATAGAAGATAAGATTGC
>NW_004624783.1:16035844-16066943 GCF_000247695.1 Heterocephalus glaber
GAGACATGTCCTTTACTCATGTTCAAAGCTGTAATTTACTGAATGCATTGCTCCTAAGAACTACTCAAGGCAAACCCTGAGGAAGTCATACTCCATCCCATTTGTTATCCATAAGTTTCTGCTTTTAGCAACTCCCAGCTCTATGATACTGTTTAAAATTATGCTTCAGTGTCACTTTGAAGCATTATTTGTTTATTGTTTGCCTGGTATGTTTCTTTTAAAGGCTCTCTTTGAATTTTTAAGTAGATGAAAAGAACATGAAAGTCAATTATTTTAGAAGAACAATATGAAAAAACAATAATAGGAACTGAAAAGTTGAGAAAGAACTCTTTGAAACCTACTTAAAGTAGCTAAAAAATTAGAGATTTGACATCAGTTCTTTCAAATAGGTTTGATAACGTATCATCTTCAGATTTTCATAATATATAATTCTACAAATATGATTGCATTTCTGGTGAAAAGTTCCTACAAGAAAAAAAAGACACAATATATAGATATCCATACCTTTATCTTTCAAATTACACTGCTGTATTCCTGACAATGTAAAGGATTTTACAATATAAAGGATCTACCCAAAAAGTGAAACTACACAGAAGTATTAAGAAAAAAATCTCTATGTGACCCAGGGATTTGGAAACCTATGGAAAGAATTGTTATGATATTTGATCATCATAAAAAGAAAATATGAAATTCAGAATTTAAGACATTACCAGATATCATCACCAAGTTTTCTGAAAACAATTCAAATGGTTGTGATGATACACCAAAATTATCAGCATCAAAAGGAAAGGCTGAGAGTCAACCTATTACCAAAATCTTAGATAATTTTTTCCTCCTCTGGGTAGGATAAAATATATAGCAAAAATAAAGAAACTATACTACAATTGGTTGCTAGCTAGGGCTGCTGATTTTGAATCAATATATCCTTCAAAATATAGAAACAGACACAAAATTATAGAATAAGGGAAAACTGTGGATGCTGGTCAAAGATTTTCTGGGCCCTTGAAGAAAAGGTCACCAATTACAATAGAGAGAGAACCTCAAAGAATAAATGAAAGGTGTCAAGGAGAAAATGGCAAATTTCCATTCCACCCCAGAGAAAGTGGGAACGTGTTTCTTTCTCTACCCAAAACACATGTTCATACATCTTACAGGAGCAGCTCTCAGGTTGTTAGTAATTTATTCCCCCCCCCAACAATGTGAATACTTGGTATACCCTAATTAAACAATTCTTTGTGTCCTTGTATTAGTTTTATGTAGACATGATAAAGTACCTCAGATTTAGTGACTTAGATCAATACACATGTATTATTTCACAGCTTCCCTAAGTGACATGGCCAAGAGTTTTGTCAGGCTAAAATGAAGGTGTTTGAGGGCTGTTTTCCTTACTGAAGGCTCTGGGGAAGAATCAACAGATTCAGGTCACTAGTTGAGTTCTTTTCCTTGTTGTAAGACTTTTTGTTCTTAGCTTCCAGAGGCTGCCCACTGCCCTTGACAGATACCTCTGTTTTCTATCATCAAACACAGATTTTATGAGGTTGGTTCTGGTTATACGTGGAATGCTTTTTTCCCTTTTGTTCCATCTCTCTTCTGTTTCTCATCAGCCAAATATTTCTGACTGACTCTTCTTCCTTCTTTTTCTGCTTCATGGGGGACGTGTAATTTACCCTATACTCACCTGGATAATCCAGAATGTTCTATCTTTCTTGATATCAGCTCATAAGGAGGCATAATTCCTTTTGCAAAGTCCCTTCATCTAGGTCACTGATTGAAAAATGAGGAGATGAGAGTCTAGAATTTTTCTTGCCACCATCCCATTCTCATCTCAATTTTATATGTAAGTATCCATCAAGTACCCAGAGCTGAATTATTGCCTTTTCCTAACAAATAGAATCCTCCCAAGAGCTTATATTACACTTTGTACTTACAGGTGAAATGTTAGCATCATTCCTTTAAAGTGCAATAGCAGAAAAAAAATGCTATCCATCACTAATTGTATTCATCATTGTAAGGAGAGAGAGAGAAAGAGGAACAGCACTGTGGGAGTCAGAAAGCACAAACAAAATTATCATAATTTGCTGGGAAAGTAATTCCTTGCATGTGACACTTACAATAATATGGTAATAGCTTATACAGTAAGTCTCCAACTTAGGAACATTTACATTTTCACAGATACAAATGGACCTTGCGTTAAGAACCTTCTTAGATTCAAGCAAATCGCAGAAGTGGCTCATGTGTCTTCCAGACATTGTCACAGTCGTGCTGCTGTGTTCTTACTGTGAGTAAAAGTAAAACTAGTTTATTTATAGTATTTGTCTGTGTATGTGTTTAGTTTTTTCAATGCTCTACATTGCATATTTGTGTCAAAGGTGGATATGACTCACTTTGTCAGACTTACCAATGAATCCGATTTACTAATATTCTCCCAGAACAGGACTTTTTTATAGGTTGGGGACTTCCTGTACATTTGCACCAAAAATCAAAATTGGTATTTATGAAGAAAAAATTAAAATAGACATTTAAAATTTAAAAAGCAGATATTTATATATATATGTTATTATAAAAGAGTCACACAAGTTTTCTGGAAGAAGACAGAAGTTAATATATACAAACCAACTGTATTCCAACACAGGAGCATAAACGGTTAGAAAAAGTTATGGGTGTGAAAGGGGGATGCTCCTCTTGTCTAAACTTCTTGGCTAAGGTCCAAAGAAGAAGATGGTGAGAAGTGTACTCATCATTTGGCTAAGAGGGACTTAACATTCCCATCGGCTTCACTAAGGTGGAGACAAGCTTTTTTCTAACTCTAGGCCTCTGCTCTTAGAGCATTTAATTTAGAACACTTGTAAGTGTAAATTCTTTCTAGTCCATCTGAGATGTAAATCTTTTTAAAAGCCACTTGCAAGCTTTACAACCCAGCAATGTCTTTCTCAAGAGCCCTGGACCATCTTTTTGAAATGTATTCATCCAGGAAGACAGAGCTCTAATCTCTCCTTTTCTGTGGGAGGGTAGAAGCCTAATTCAGTGGGAGCCACACCCATATTGTGAAATTACCTCCTGTCACGAAGGAAAATGAAGGCTTATTTTCTTTTGGTTAAAACCTAAAATGTACCAATGATTAGAATGAATAATCAATAATGCAAAATAGGAAGAAAAGTTCCAAAGGGGTAGGGGTAGCGTGAGGGGCAGGGGAAAGGAAAGAAGGGAAAGGAAGAAATGATGAGAAATGGAAAAAAGGAAATAAAGTCTTTGTAAATAGGGAAGGGTGGAGGGGGGTGAAGGGAGGGCTAGGAATGGGGAAAAAATAAGAACCAAGATTCAGCATGTAAAGGTACAAGTTCCCAATGAGAAATGTAATTGTGTTGTATACCTAAAATGTACCAATAAAAGAATTTAAGAAAAAAAACCAAACAAATAGCAAATAATCACCTATTACCCAATCCAAGCTCTTCAAAACTCAAGCCCTTTATTTCTATAGTGATGAGCTCAGATTCAGATCTTGGGCTCTTTCTTTTTCTTTCTTTCTTTCTTTCTTTCTTTCTTTCTTTCTTTCTTTCTTTCTTTCTTTCTTTCTTTCTCTCTTTTTTTGATACAGGGTCTCAGTAACTTGCTAAAATGCTCAAGATTGACTTGAACTTGCAATGCACCTGCCTTAGCCTGAGTGCTGGGATTTCAGGCATGGACCACCCCACCCAGCTCTTATATTGTATCTTAAGAAAACTCTTGCATATTTAGTTTTGTCTGGTGAATCTTTGCCTGGGTACCATTCACATTTTGGAGAAGAAAGGGAAACCAGAAGTTGCAAAGGTTGGTAAGTAATTGAAGTAGGATAAAACTCATGAAAGATACGTAAAAGGAGACAAGGACATTATAACTAAAAAATATATAATTTAAAAAAAGAAAACTATAATTTTTGGGACCCACCCAAAATTATGCAATGTGATTTGTAACAGCATTCCTTTAGTTAAATTTAGGCTCCTCCCCTTTTAGACTCATCATACTCAAAATTTTTCAGGAACATTGAAAGTTCATTGATTGGCTTTATTGAGAAAGTATAGAGTAGAAACCTGATTGTAGGATAAAGAAATGACTTATGAGAATCCAAATAATGTTTAAATTATCTATTAAAAAAAACCCCTGGGCCTACACCTGTAAAATGGGCTAATACCCCTCTTGAGGGGTGGGCCACTTTTGCTGGGTTTCCATTCCTTCAAAAAAAGCATCAATGTTCCTTGTTCTGAAAAATAATGTACCTCTCTTTTGAGGGCCTGCACTCTATTTCTTTGAATGTGTACTAAATTCTGCCTAATAAAACATTTCTCATGCTTCTTACAGAACAGACTAATCCTAAAAATTCTTTTTCTGCAGTGGGAGTCAGCAAATTTATTCTACAAGTAACATAGGTCAGGTTTCTTATCTCAGCTTCAGGAAGCTCCACAGATCCTGTCTGCTGATGTTTTCCCTTGGGAAGTCAGCAGCAGGAGGTAACAAAGGCAGAGGACCAGGACTCTGGTAAGTCCAGCCAAAGGCTTTTCACTTTTTCCTCCCCACTTCCCCAAAGCCCTTGCACTCTAAAGCCTACCCCCACCCCCGCTTCATTCTTTTTGTCTCTTCCTGTCTACAAACTTCTGTAACCTTAAGTTTTTTTCCTTTTCAGCAGTTAGAGGCTCCCAGGTCCCTGAAAATGAGTGCTTATATATGAAAGCACTGAACAGAATAGGCCCTAGTTCCCTCCAGCTAGAAATGGAAAGAAATGTTGACAGGTATCCTCTATGATGTGCAGTGGCCTCATTAGGTATTCCCTCATTCAGATCAACATACACCATTCCTGGGTCAGATGGAACTAAAATTGCTCACTGGAGACACACCTAAGGATAGATCTATCCAGAGTCCAGAGCAAAGTTTCTCAGGTAACTAGCATGGGAAACCTAGTCCTGAGACACTGGGGTGTACCAGCCTTTGAGGTAACAACTTGAGAACTTGTTTGGAGGTTTGAGCAGGGAGCGCAGCTACTCCTATACTCTTGAGCCAGGAAAAGGTCCTCCTCTATCTTAAGTGGTTGTTTTCTTTGACTGAGCACACAGATTGCAGCTTTGGGAGGGATGCATATGGAGGATGACAGAGGACGAGGACATCCACCTGACCAGCCAGATCAGCATAATCAACTGTGGTGATCGGTGGGATGACAGATGTACCAGCCAGATTACCCTCACATCCAGAGGTAACACTTGAGGAAGCAATCTCCTTATACCATGCACATCTTTGAGTTTTAAACACTAGATAAAAGGAGATCCTCTAAACTGCTCTTTTGCTTTCTCAAAACCAATGATGCCATGGCTCTCCTTTTTAGGGTGAATGGAATCATTTCCTAAGATGTGCAGATTCAAGTGGTCGTTCAGGTGATAGATGACATTATCCTTTTGATTTGGTAAAGTCTATGGACCCAAACTGAGAAGGAGTCCATTGGTATATTTTTCTCTCCTTTCTCCCCAAAGAAAGCTGCAATCTTCTTGTCCTTTCTTTATTACTCTGAGGTGTTCATCTGTCAGAAAATTCAAATCCTTCAACTTTTTCTGATATCAGTTTTCAAACAGAGGCGGGGAGCTGGAGGGTGGAGGCTATCAGTGGAGCTATGGGTCCAGGGACAGGTCCTAGTGTGTCCCACACAGGCGAGCAGGAGAGGAGAAGCACATGGCCTCTGTATTTTCCTGATGGTAGGAGAAGCCCTTAGGCCCATGAGAAGGGCTGCATTTAAGCCCTTTTCAGATGGCCTTCTTGGGTCCTGGAGCTGCCTGTCCAGCCCTGCCTATAGGTATTTTTTTTTCCTAGAGTCTACCAGGGTTGCTTCTCTGATGCTCACTTGCTCCCTGCCTGCATGTTACTTGGTTCTGGTATTCTTATGCTAATTTTTGCCACAGATTTATCACCCTATTTGAAATGGTATGTGATTTGTAGTTGCTAAGTGAAATCTCCACACTTTTCGACCTCCCTATGAGTGCTTTGTGTGAGTTACAGGTCCCTAGATACAAAGATCTTTGGGGTACATTTTTGAGTAAAGCCCACATGTTGTGCATAACTCCTTTTTTCCTGCTTTCCTGATCTGTGGATGAAGGTTGAAGTAATTACGTTCCAGGAAAAAGGATGCATATTCTGGATGTGATCAACATATTTTTGTGTAACTGGAGACCCAAATGCTATTGACTTCTACCATTTTTAGAGCTACTATTCATCAATATTCTACCTTTAATATCTGGCTCCTGCTTATTTGACAAGGTTATAAAATAAAACTCAAACTTCAATGAATTGACTCATGTCCTTGTCCTCTTTTTCAGACTATCAAAACATGATGGCTTATCAAACAACAAAAGCCACATTCCTTTGTCTCCTTTAGATCAGTCAGGGTGACACTTTAGATCCCTGGCTAGGCAAAGTCAACTTCCCTCCTTATGCTAAGTCAGTTACAAAAAAGGATGGACTGTTGTGCTCCCTTAAAAACTAGGGATCAAAATCTGGGGAGAGGGTGAGATAGGATAGAAGTCATAAAACATAGATAGAAAGGAGACAAGGAAATTATCACTAAAAATTGTACTTTTAAGATGAATGCAACTTCCAGGACTGAGCTGAAGTTACCCGAGGCAATTCATACCATCATTCCTTTGGTTAAACATATTACTTCTCTTTTAGACCCATCACACCCCAAATTTTTTCGAAATATTAAAAGTCCATAAATTGTCATAATTGATAACATACAGAGCAGAAACCTGATCCTAAGGTAAAGGAAAATCCAAAGAATGTTTAAATTACCCATTCAAAAACAAAACAGAGCAACTGGACCCCACCTATAAAATGGGCTAGTGTTCTTCTTTTTCTCACATTTGCCTAGGATTTCTACCCCTTTAAAAAGAGCATACATGTTTCCTGTTCCAAAAAATAATGAATCTCTTTATCTTGAGGGGCCACACTCTATTTCTTTGAGAGTGCACTATAATTTGTACTTATGTATTTAACAGTTTACCCCAAGCATCACTGGAGCAGCACATTTGTTTATGTACTGACTATCTCAAGTATTGCTTGGGCAGGTATCATTTCAACCAGTCAATTCTTCCACTGAATAAATTTGATGAAATTGTCATTTTTGTAGTTCATGTTATATTATCTTATTCAAATTATGAAAAATATTCAATTTTTGGTTATCCTGTATTTAAATGGTTGGACTGGTAAGTGGAGTGGTTAATAAAACTGCTCCCATGTCTCTTAGTGACTAGACCCATAAATTCTTTTCCTGCAATGGGAGTCAGCAAATCTGCAAACTTATTCCACAATAAAAGTGGGTTAATTTCCTTATCTCTGCTTCTAAAACCTCTTCACACCCCAGGTGGTAACACAATGACCAAGAAAGCAGTGAAATAATCCAGGTCACCAAGGCAAAATCAGCCTTGATCTAAAAAAGGGAAAGGCCATGAACTAACAGTGAGATGCAAATTTTACATTGAACTGTAATGGGCCCATCATTTTAATACCTGAAAGTTAGTTATAATTACTGAAATAAACTTTATTTTTGCAACTGAAGGTATTCTGAAAGTGACAACTTCTGTTTTAGGATTCATTCAGATCATTTTTTGAAGCAAAACATTTATTGGTACATTTTAGATATATATAATGGTATCATTCATCAAGGGAATTTGTACCTGTACATGATATATCTTGCTTCTTTTTTTACCATTCCCCTCTCCCTTCAACCCCTCTTTACCTTCTTATTTAACTGTTCCTCAAACAAAGGACTAAAAATCAGACCCCCCAATTTTAAAGATCTAATCCAAAAATGGACATCTGAAATGAATAGATACTTCTTAGATAAAGAAGTAGAAACAGCAGATAAATATACGAAAAAATGTTCAACATCACTGGTCATTTGAGAGATGCAAATTAAAACAATGCTGAGATTTCATCTCAGTCCAGAAAGAATGGCTATTATCAAGAAATCAACCAAAAACAAATGCTGGTGGGGCTGTGGGAAATAAGGAACCCTTCTCAACTGTTGGTAGGAGTGTAGAATGATACAAACACTGTGGAAATCAATGTGGAAATTCCTCAAAAAATTAAAACTAGAGGCTGCATTGTACTCAACTACTCCCCTTCTTGGTATCTTCCTGAAAAAATAAAAGCATCATACAATAGCGATATATGCACATCCACGTTTATAGAGGCACAGTTTGTAATAGCTAAATCTTGGAAACAGCCCAAATACTCATAAACTGATGAATGAATAAAGAAGATGTGTTTTTTTAATACAATTTAATACTACTCTGCCATAAAGAAGTATAAGCTTGAGACATTCCCAGCTAAATTGATGCACCTTGAGACCATACTCTTAAGTGAAATAAATCAGACATATATGTTTAAATATCTCATTGTTTCTCTGGTTTGAGAAACCAAAAGTGGAAATAAGAACCAAAATGTATAACAGATATTAGGAAATGGGAGGAAAATATTCAAATGAGAAGCAGAACAAGGAGAGGGGGAAGGAAAGAAGGGACAAGAAGAAAAAGAGAGACTAGAAGGAAAAATGGGGAAAAAAGAAGTCATTCAAATAAAAAAGATTAAACAGTTTAAGAGAAATGGTTGGATAAAAATATACCTTTTATTGTATTCTCTCACATTTTGTCATTTAATCAAATATTTCAAATACTTTTTAAAAAGTTTAGCATTATGCTTTTAAGGACTTTCTTTTAAAAATGAAACCAATATAAGTGGATTTCATTATCAAGACAAAGTATTAGTATGTTAGTTGTCCTGAAATCTTTAAATTCTGAAATTCAAATTAAAATACTTTGTTTCTTCTACCTTTTATAATTTTTACTCTAAATACAATCTAAGTAGATTAAAGGACTGACATTGTAAAGCAAAACTTATGGAATAAAATATAAGGCAACATATTAATCAGATTAAGTATGGAAAAGACTTTTTAGTGAAAAATATAAAAGCTACAAAGCCTATGGGAAACTATTTTTAAAATTTTCTTCATGTAAAATTAAAACACACAGTGAAGAAAAAAATAACAGGATGAAATAAGGAGAGAAGGCTGTAATAAAACAATTTCTATATATTCCTGTCACATCTCCACATACCTACAGCATCTGCACCTGATTTCATGCCTCAAAGCTTAATTTTTCTTGCTTTATGTAAATCCAATCTTTCCACTTGTACATTAAATTTCATCCCTTATTTTCTACTCAAGAATTTTAGTAATTCTTTTGTGTCTCACCTACACATTGAAATTTGTATTCTCTATTGGATCATTTTAATTAGCCTTCTACTATGTTGTATTTCTCCCAATCTAAGTATAAAACAAAGTTTCTCTTGAATAGATCTCCCTGTCTATTTCTACATTGTTTTGCTCCCATGTTGTGGCAACAACACTTCAATGACCTTTTTATCCTGATCTGCTCTTTTCCCTGTTCCTCTTAAAGCCAATCCAATCAGGTTTTGTTCCCAGGCACCATGCTCTTGAGGTCCTTGTATTTAAACTATCATCATACCTGACAGCAGTAGCATTTCTCACTACTAATTGTGCATTTTTCCTTCAT
The DNA here is from genome assembly GCF_000247695.1 of Heterocephalus glaber. The sequence goes on from NW_004624783.1 coordinate 16,045,432, forward strand.
CCATGTTCTTGAGCCTTTCCTGATTCCCTCCTACCTCCCTTTTCAACCCTTTCCAGCATGTCCCAGTGTTCATAGCATGATCCTCCCATCATTTTCCCTCTAAGATTCTCATTTAGTCCCAGCGCTGTAAATACAATCTAGTAATTCTGAGATTTACATCTCCAGCTCAGCTCATTCTTCTTCAATCCATATTTCTATGTTTAATTGCCAATGTACCATATAGTAATGTCTAACTAACCATGATACCTTTAAAACATGTGCAGAATCTGACCATTTCTCACCACCTTCTTCTTAGTCTAAAGCTACATTATCCTTTTCTGATTTCCATAATATTTCCTGCTTCTACTCTATCTCCATAGGGGCTATTCTCAAGGCAGAAGCCAGAAGATTGAGTAATCCTTTATAATCTAAATTTGATCAAGTGACTCCTTTATTTAAAATTCTGCAGCAGCTCCTCATTTTACTGCAAGTTCACATTTTATCTTATGTGATAGTGCAAGGCCCACCACAGACATTACCTCTTAACACCATCTCTGCTTCATTTTTTGCTATACACATTTTCACTCTTCTATTTCTTTGACACAGCAGGAATTCTCATGCCTGAGAACCTTTGTTGCAAATGGGAAAATATAGGAAAGATAAATAACTGAAGCTTTATTACATAGAAAGCTTGTACTGCTTTGCACATAATTGATTGTAAGCCAAATGAAAAACATCAAGCAAAGCACAGTCCTAAAAAACAGCCAAAGAATATGGATATAGATATCATGACAGATAAAATATAAATGAGCCATAAGCAAATGTATAAATGAAGTGCTGGTGGAGGTGGATGCTGATTCCTACAGTCTTGAAGGTTATTTCACATTTTGTATCGGGGCCTTAAATTATTAACAATATTCTTCAAATGATAATTCCTCATATGATGTATAAAAAATAAAAATAGACCCAGCACTGTCATGTGGAGGGCCCAACACTGCCCTGAGCAACGTGGCACCTGGCACCATCACTAGGAGGGCCATCCCCCTAGACCACTGTGCTGGCTAGGCTGGTATCTGGATCTGTACTACAGAGGTGCCCAGGGCCATAAAGGCCATGGTTTTGAGCTCTAGAAGATAGAATAGAAGTGAACAACAGAAAGACAGTCTCTCTGCGGCTCCTTGATGAAAATTGAAGCTAACTGGGAAAGTGAAGAAAATTTCTGCAACAAAGGCACCACCAGGGTTAGTAAGTTGGTAAGATCAGCACCTTCCTTCAGAACCCCAACTTGATTTGGAGGAAGTGCACCTGAAACCTGCAGTAGAAACTTGCAGAGTTTAATCCTGCAGGAGGTCAGGGAGTTCAACTTGGGTCTTGCAGCCACAAATCATCCTGAATCTCAGCAGAATATTGCTGGCTTGCTGAGACTAATTGACTTAGATCTGCACACTGCTGCCCACATTGTCAATCATGACAGCAGAGACATACCCTGAAGGAGCCCCTTTTTCTCTTTCTTTCTGCTTTTTCTCTTTCTCCCTTCTTGTTCTTCACTCTCTCCCTTTTTGTTGTTCTTCCTCTCCTATTTCAGGTTTTTATTCTCTCTCTTTCCTTCTTTTCCAATTGTCATTTAGGTGAACACAGCCTCTAACTTCACTATTGCTATTAGATCATTCTGTCTTTGTCTTTGTTCCTTCACTCTGTCCTTTCAGTGTCTTCAACAGTTGCCCAAAGTTTGCATGATCTTTCTGTGTCCTCTGGCCTCACTTCTAACATTTCCTTCTCCTTGTGTCTCTCTATCCCTCCCTCCCGACTCCTACATCCTCATCCTGAAGGGTAAATTTGCTATATTGAAGGGTTTCTTTACAACAAACATATTTTGGGCTGGTTCTCTGTTTTGATCTAGTTTATGCAGTTAAAGGTGATAGGTTAATAGCTATGACAAGTTGTCATTTTCCAAGCTGTATTTGATACTATTGTTGATTCTGATTGTATCACTTGGGCTAGTGCATTGTGATTGATATAATCAGTTGTCCTTCCTTGTGTACTGAAAATGAGATTGCCTAAGAGTCATTAGAAAATCAAAACCTGAAGATCAGCTATATCTGGAAGACACCTTTGAGAAGCAATCATTCCAAAAGGGTTTTAAATACAAGGAATAAAGATATAATTATCAATATTGAAGTATCAACCCAGGAATTAAACCAAAAACAGCACCACCAACAAAAATAAAAATGAGAAGACACCTAAAGGAGGCACAAACCCAGACTTCTAGCTCACCAAAGGCAAATTCTGGAGGGAATGAGGTGGAAAAACCTGGTAATCAACCACCAGGATACCCTGAACTGATAACATGGGAAGTAACGAAACAGATGAATGAGGCTCTAGAAAAATTCAAAACAGAAATAATTTCCTAATAACTACAGAGATGGTGGGCAGAATAAAAGACATGATTAGAGACTCTAGAACAGAAACAGATAGAAAAAACAGATGAGCCCAGGATGATGACGGAATGAATGCCCAGCATAGGAAAGGAATGGAATCCATGAATCAGATCCAAAAGGATATCCAGGAGATTAAGAACTCTATTGAAAGTATTTGCAGCAGAATGAACCACTGTGAGGATAGAATTTCAGATATAGAAGACAGGATTGTGGATAGTGACAATGAAAAGAGAGATTTCTTGAAAATAGTAAGGGACCATGAGAAATCAATTCAGCAGCTGCTAGATGACACAGGAGAAAGTACAAATAACATAAAAAAAAAAACTGTTCACAGGAGTAATGGCAGAAAACTTCCCAAGGAGAGGAAAAGAATTTGACATACTGATAAGTGAGGCATATAGGACTCCAACTAGCCATGATAAAAAAAAATCTACACCTAGACATATAATAGTCAAGATCCCAGAAACCCAAAGAAGAACAAAATCCTACAAGCAGTTAGAGAAAAGAAACAAATCACGTACAAAGGAAAGCCCATCAGAATCACAGCAGTCTTTTCAGTACAAACCCTCAAGTTAAGGAGAGCCTGGAGTGAAGTATTTCAAGCCCTGAAAGAAAACAAACTCCAACCTAGATTGATGTATCCTGCAAAACTATCTTTCAAAATCAATGGAGAAATAAGATATTTGTATGACAAAAAAAACACCTGAGAATCTTCATGAATACCAAACCAGCACTCCAAACAATTCTAAACAATATCCTAGAAAAAAACAATGAAAGTCACAACTCCAGGAGGCCCAACAGAGCAAAACCATCAGGTAAGGCAAGAAATTAAATGGAAAGGGGTGAAAAATAAAAGAGCCAACAATAGGAAAATATCATGACAAGGATAAGTCAACACATATCAATTACAACCGTTAACGTTAATGGCCTCAATCCAAAAGTCAAAAGAAACAGACTGGCATAATGGATTAAGAAGCAAAATCCAACAATATTCTGTATACAAGAAATGTACCTAGTTCAAAAAGAAATTCATAGACTGAAAGTAAAAGGATGGAAAACAGTTCTCCATGCAACAGGAACCCAGAAAAAGCAGAGGTTGCTATCATCTTTGCAGACAAAGTAGATTTCAAATCAAAACTAATTAAGAGAAACAAACAAGGTCACTACATCCTTGTAAAGGGAAAAATCCATGAGGATGAGATGACAATCATAAATATTTATGCACCAAATACTAATGCTCCCAACTATACAAAACAAATATTAATGGACATGAAACACCAAATAAGCACTAATACAATTTTAGTGGGGGACTTTAATACCTCACTGTCACAAATAGAGAGAACATCTAGACAGAATATCAACAATGAAACACTAGAGCTGAACCAATCATTTGAACAAATGGACTTCATAAATGTCTAGAGAGCATTCCACCCCACAAAATCAGAATATACATTCTTTTCAGCTGCATATGGGTCATTCTCCAAAATAGACCATGTATTAGCTCATAGAACTTGTTTAAGTAATTGTAAAGGAATTGAAGTTATCCCCTGTATATTATCAGACCATAGTGCAACTAAATTGGAGATCAATAGCATAAGAAACCACAAGAACTTCACAAACACATGGAAATCGAATAACACCCTCCTGAACAACTAATGGGTCACAGAGGAAATTAAAGAAGAAATTAGACAGTTTCTATAATTAAATGATAATGCCAGTGTAACATACAGGAACCTATGGGACACAATGAAAGTGATTCTATGAGGGAAATACATAGCAGTGAATGCCTGTACTAGGAAAACAGAAGAAGCTCAAATTAACAACCTGATGCTGAACCTCAAGCTTCTAGGAAAAGAAGAGCATGACAAGCCCAAAATTCATACAAGGGAGGAAATTATAAAGATCAAAGCAAAAATCAATGCTATGGAGACTAAGAGAATGATACAAAAAAAAAAATCAATGAAGCAAAGAGTTGGTTCTTTAAAGGAATAAATAAAACCAACAAACCATTAGCCAACCTTATCAAGAAAAGGAACAAAAAGGCTCAAATCCATGTAACTAGGAAAAAAAAAGAGTGAAATCACAACAGAGCCAGTAGAAGTCCAGAGGAATATCCACTTTGAGAACCTGTACTCCAATAAAATGGAAAACACAGAAGAAATAGACAGATTCCTAGATACATATGAGCTACCAAAGCTGAATGAAGAAGATGTAAATATTCTCAACACCCCAGTTACAATCAGTAAAATTGAAAATGCAATTAAAAATTTATCAACAAAGAAAATCCCAGGTCCTGATGGCTTCACTGCTGAATTCTACAAGACATTTAGAGAAGAACTATGACCATTACTCCTTAACCTCATCAAGGAAATTGAAAGGAGAGCAATACTTCCAAATTCATTCCTGGAAACAAGTATTACTTTGATCCCGAAACCAGGGAAAGACCCAACCAAAAAAGGGAACTACATGCCAATCTCCCTAATGAACATAGATGCAAAAATTCTCATGAAGATACTGGCAAACAGAATATAGAGGATCATAAAGATCATACACCCTGAGCAAGTGGGATTCAACCCAGAGATGCAAGGATGGTTTAACATATGTAAATCAATAAATGTAATATACTATATTAACAGAGTCAAGGACAAAAACAATATGATCATCTCAGTAGATGCAGAAAAAGCTTTCAACAAAATCCAACACCCTTCATGATAAAAATCCTACAGTAAATTGGAACAGATGGTCTTTATCTCAACCTGATTAAGGCTATCTATGAAAAACCAACAGCCAACATCATACTAAATGGTCGAAGACTAAAACATTTCATGCTAATATCAGGAAGAAGACAATGATGTCCACAATCACCACTCCTATTCAATATAGTTCTGGAAACATTAGCCACAGGAATTAGATAAGAGAAAGAAATAAAAAGAATAAAGATAGGAAAGGCAGAAGTTAAACTGTCATTATTTGCTGATGACATGATACTCTACATAGAAGACCCCCAAAAGTCTGCTAAAAGACTCCTAGACTTAATTGATAGTTTCAGCAGAGCAGGTGAATACAATGTAAACACTCAAAAATCAGTAGCCTTCTTGGACACAACAGACTCACTGAGGGAGAAATTGGGGAAACAATTCCTTTCACAACAGCATCCAAAAAAAAGAAATATCTAGGAATCAATCTAACAAAGGAAGCAAAAGACCTCTAGACTGAAAATTATAGCACTCTGAAAAAAGAGATCGAAGAGGCTATCAGAAAATGCAAAGACATCCCTTGTTCCTGTGTAGGAAGAATCAATATATTAAAAATGGCCATACTTCCAAAATTGCTATATAGATTCAATGCAATCAAAATTGAAATCCCAACAATATATTTCACAGAACTAGAGAAAACAATCCAAAAATTCATTTGGAATCAGAAGAGACCTAGAATAGCAAAAGCAATTCTAGGCAACAAAGACAGGACAGGGGGTATTACAATCCCCAACATGAAACTATACTACAAAGCCACCATGATAAAAATAGCATGGTACTGGCAAAGAAACAGACCTAAGGATTAGTGCAATACATTAAAAGATTCAGATACAACTCCAGACATACTCTGCTACCTCATGTTCGACAAAGGAACCAACCATCCTCACTGGAGGAAAGATAGCCTCTTTAATAAATGCTGCTAGAAAAACTGGATTTCAACCTGCCAAAGACTAAAACTAGATCCATATCTTTGTGCACTAAACTAAAATTGAAGTGGATCAAAGATCTAAATATTAAAACAGAAACACTAGACTTGCTGGAAGACAGTTTAGGTAGAACTCTTGAAGATATTGGCATAGGAAAAGACTTTATGAAGAAAACCTAAGTAGCACGGGAACTAGCACAAAGAATCAACAACTGGAATCTCATCTTATTACAAAGCTTCTGTGCTGCAGGGGAAATAGTCATGAAAGGGAAACAACCAACAGTGCTAAGAGAAAACCTACAATGTGGGAAAACATTTTTACCAGCTGCTCCTTGGACAAAGGTCTACTATCTAGAATACACAAAGAACTTTAAAAAATCAGACCTCCCAAATTTAAAGACCCAATTCAAAAATGAGCATCTGAAATGAACAGACATTTCTCAGACAAAGAAGTAAAAGCAGCAAATAAATATATGAAAAAATGTTTGAAATCACTGGTCATTTGAGAGATGCAGATGAAAACAACACTGAGATTCCACCTCACCCCAGAAAGAATGGCTGCTATCAAGAATTCAACCAACAAGAAATGCTGGCAGGGTTGTGGGGAAAAAGAAACCCTTCTCCATTGTTGGTGGGAATCCAGACTATGTAGCCACTGTGGAAATCAATATGGAGATACCTCAAACAACTAGGATTAATGGTCCCATTTGACCCAGCTATTTCCCTGCTGAGTATCTTCCCAGAGGAATTAAAAGAATCATATCACAGCAATATATGTGCACCCATGTTTATACTGGCACATTTTGTAATAGCTAAAACTTGGAAATCACCCAATTATTCATCAACTGGAGACTGGATAAAGAAGATGTGTTTTTTAAATAAAATAGAATACTACTCAGCCATAAAGAATGAGAAACTAGAGACATTTAAATGGATGCACATCGAAGCCACACTCTTAAGTGAAATAAGTAGGATAAATGTGTGTAAATACCAAATAGTTTCTCTGGTGTGAGAAACTGAAAGTGCAAATAAGCATAGAAATGTATAATAGATAATTTGAAATAGGAAGAAAAGGTCTAAATTGAAGGGGATGTTGGAGTAGTAGAGGAAAGGAAAGAAGAGAAAGGAATAAATATGAGAAAAGAAAAAGAAAATTATGTCATTGCAAGACATCATACATGTACTTTATTACACATTACTCAGACTTTGAAGAGCTAAATTCAGGTGAATTTTAAGTAAGTAATAATATAAAATTTAGAAGCTGTTCAAAATAATTTTTGAAGAATATTTAATGATTTACTATAAAAATGAAAATACAGAACATATGAGTATGCACACATGTTTATATATAGGTATGTTTGGGTATGTATATATATAACACAATAAAGAAATATATTTAAAATATCAATGAGTATTGTCTCCAAGTAGTAGGATTAGTATTAATATTTAAATTTATACTTTATTCTTTGCTGTATTTCATATTGTCAAAATGAACATTGAGTTTTTGTTTTGTATTTAAAATTTTATAAATTAATCTGTATTGTTTTATGTTATAATTATCATTAAAAAACATAAAGTGTGGTTCCATATGAGTTAAAACTAAAAAAAGCAGAACTACAGAGAACTAAACAAACTACAGAGACTAAACAAAAAGTGGTCTCACCAAAACCAATTATTTATTTATTTCTAACCTTATGTACATATTATAAAAAGGCTTGCAAGTATTGTATTTCTATTAATATGTTATATGTGTATATCTCATATTAGTATTAGCAATATTACATGGTCATTGATTCATATAAGATAGTAATGGGACAACTGGTGTGAGCGTAGTGTGGCTTTTGACACTAGGAATACAGCAATGAACATACTAGAACTAATGTGTGTCATGGAATTTACAGACTGATGGACTCTGGATTCAGCCTCATTCCTTTGACTCCAGACTCATGCTCTTTCACCACACCATACTGATTCTGTAAAGTATTTTCCATCAAAACTGATTGGAAGCTTTGATTTTTTCTTATAGTTTTCTATTTGCTCTGTTACAAAGTACTTGATCCATACATCCACTGAACAACAACAACAAAACCTCAGAATTTACATATATTGTAAGTAATTCAGTCAAAATCTAACTAGTCTGGATAAAATGTTTCTTCATAGCTTCATATTGCTGGCTACTTATAGTGTGCCAAGAAAGCTGCCACACAAATATACCCTTTCCATGTGATCATAAGAAACATTTTCCAGGCCATCACCTTACACATTATGTTTTGTCTTGGCATTAATTTTAATGAAATAATAATTCACTTGGCACCAGAATATCTTCTACTATCCAAAGATCTACAAGGATGTGACAAATATTAATTAAAGAGCACAATATCTCTGTAATAGAAAATATCATTAGTAAAATCTTGGAATTGAACAGATTATTGAACAGCTAATGTAATGATGAGGAACCCACTTTGAATTAATCAGAAAGAAATAAGTTGCCAACTTGAATACTTTCAGTTCATTACCTTACTAAAAGAAGAACTTGTTGGGGAACAAGTGGGGATTATGTTGAAGAGAAGCTTACCCAAATCCTGAAGTTTGAATGTAATATCTCATCTCACCACTTTAGTATGTAAGCAGTTTAGGACAATTAGTTTAAAATATTTGATTGACAATATATGAAAGCTATCTCATAACTACATTCTGAAATAGTTGCTTATGAAACACAGAAGTTTACATTATCATCAAAGGAGATCATTTGTCTATAAATGAAAAATATGAAATTGAGAGTTTTTAACATTTTTACTTTATGTTTTTATTTATTTATTTTATTATTGTCCAGTTTTATTTTATTTTATTTTGTATTGGTACATGTCTGAATGTACAGTGATTACATTAGGCTTGGGGGTTTGGTATTTATACATGGGACATATTGATAATTTTTAATCCTCCTATCCCTCATCTTGCAGTCCCCCTTTCCTCTTTCCCAGATCTCCTTATATCTTTGCCATGACCACCTCTCTGTTTCTTAGTATGACTCTTTATATTCTTTAAATTATTTATATTTTGGGTCTCATATAAAAGAAACCATGTGATATTCAATCTTCTGAGTCTGATATCTTTTGATTATATTATGGTCTCAAGATCTATTTTTCTACAAATGACTCAAATTTATCCTTCTTTGTTGCTAGTACTCCATTATATACACATACTACATTTTTAAACATTCATTTATTTGTTAATAGGCATGTAGGTCACTACTAGAATTTAGCTATTGTGAGTTGTGCTACTATAAACACTGGTATGTGCGCGTTGCTGTAGCAGGATGAAGTTAGCTCTTCTGGGAAGATTATTGAACTGGTTATTTATAGCTCATATTATCTTGGTTGATTCACTCAGCCTTTTTGGGTGGCTTCTTTTAAAATTGATCATTTTATCAGTTATGTTCATTGTCTAATTACATAATCTTTGAACTTGGTGAATATCTTGTTTATCTGTTTTTGTTTGTTTCCTCTTTTATCCCTTCATACATTTCAACTCTTTGGTTTCTAACTTCTTTTAACATCAATGTCCATTGTATCAACTTCAGGTGAATTAAGAATTTTTGGTGGCATTTTGTTGCTCTATTTTCTTGTATTTCTGTTGTTGTTGTTGTCTGTGTGTGTACATGTGCTTGTGCTCTGACGGTTGAGGATCAATTAGAGTGAAAGACTCTTTTGCTAATACGGAGAGCTCTTCAGTTTTTGTCTACTTTCCAGTGATGTAATCTTGCTTTAGTTGCATTTTGGTATTTATACATCTCTTCAACACACTCAGCTTAATAGCATCAGACCCAATCACTTTGCTACAAGGATTGAATCCCTACTGGTTATATCAATGTCTACAGATCCAAACATCTGTCAACTATGCACAATAAAACTTGCATTAATAATTTAACCTTCTTTTTTGTAATACATTACTACTGACAAATAGGCTGAGATGTGATACCTGGGAGAAGGCAAAAGGTCAAGATAAAGAAAGGGGTAGATCAAAATGAAGAGGGAGAAAGAGAAATAATAACAAATGAAAGAATAAGAGCAGATTGAATTTTGTTGATACTATTTTTATCACTGAAGTGGAGGGCTGGTGGAGGGGAGGTGTAAGAAAATATTTGTGAGAGCAGGAGAAAGCATACTGAGGGAGGGAAGTATACTGGAGATTAAGAGATGCTGTGAGAAGGTTGAGATCTGTTAATATGTTGATACTTCACTTGTGTTTGAATCTTCTATGCACGGTTTTGGTTAGGGTTATCCTGATGTGCCTCTGAAAAGCACTATTCAGATTTAAGCACTAGTTAATTATTTTCCTTTTCGCATATATGGACACCTTCCATATATATGCTAGATGAAAGGAGGAAAGGAAAAAAGGGTTGATAAAGGAATAAAAGAGAAAGAAAAAGAAAAAGACACCAAAAAGTCTACACAGTAGCAAGAACACAAAATTAAAACATCCTCTGTCATATTTACAGTGCTGAGCTCTTATTCCCACGTTCACAAGTGGGGAAGCTTTGACCCTGTGTGTGGGGTCTGGGTGAGTGTCAGGGTCTGGCTCTTTCCTCCACTTCAGACACTGATTGTGACTTTCATTTTCTCTGCTACCCTAGTCTGCCAAGCTTCTTTTCCTGGCCACCACTGAAGTGCTGGCTTCTTCCCCCAGGGCACTAGATTCTCCCTCAAGATTGTGTGTGTGCTAGACCTGGGGCATAAGGGGATGCAATGGTCCAGGTGTGGCCAAGTTCCCTCTCAGAATCCCCCTGATGGTGGATTCTAATCTTGAGGATTCAGAGTCCCTTTCTGGTTCTGGTTCTGGCTTTTTTTGCTACCTCTCTTTCTGTGTGTGTACCTGTGTTTTCCAGAACACATCTTTGCAGCTTCCTTGATGAACCACTGTCTCTAGTTGACTATCATGGAAAAAGACCAAAATAGTTTTTATTCCAATAAAATTTTCTGTGGGAAATAAGACTCTCAATTACTGCACAAGGAAATCACATATATTATGTTCCATTTGACATGGGAACATTTGACTCTTTGGTATTCTGAGGCCAATAATGTTCTTTATCTCAAATATCAGTGGAATATAATACAGAATGGAGAAATAAATCTAAGTACATTCAACTATTTCATCTTTGACAAAGGGGCCAAAAAGATACATTGGAGGAAAGACAACTTCTTTAATAATTGTTGTTGAGAAAACTGGCTATCCACAGGCAGAAAACTGAACATAGACTGATATTTTTCACTGTGTACTAAATGAAAATCAAAATGTATTGAAGAACTAAATGTTTAAACAGAACACTTAATCTGATGAATGACAACACAGGTAAAATTCTTGAAGTCATAGGCATAGGCAAACACTTTCTGAACAGAACCCCAGCTGTATTGGAAATAGTTCCAAGCTGTATTTGAAATAGATCCAAACAAATGGGATCATATTAAATTAAAAAGCTTCTTCATAGCAAAAGAAACAATCAACAAAGTAAAAGACTATCAATAGAATGGGAAATTTTTTTTTTGCCAGCTATTCCTCAGCCTTATATTCAGAATGTATAAAGAACTAAAAAATTAGATCCTCCAAATAAAGAACCCTGGTCAAAAAATGGGCAAGCAAAATGAATAGACATTTCACAGAAAAAGTACAAATGGGCAAGAAATATATGAAGAAATGCCCATAATCACTGGCCATTAGAGAAATGCAAATTAAAACAATTCCATTTTATCCCCCAAAGCATGGCCATCATCAGGAAATCCAATAATAACAACTGCTAGAGAGGCTGTGGGGAAAAAGAGCCCTTCTACACTGTTGGTGGGAATGTAAACTAGTACTACCACTATGGAAATCAGTATGCAGATTCCTCAACCTGATATTCAATTTGACCCAACTATTCCTCTTCTAGGAGTCTTCCCAAAAGAGTTAAAAATATTACAGAGGTACACATATACCCATGTTTATAGCAACACAATTCTTAATAGCTAAACCTTGGAAGGAGCCCATATGTCCATCAACAGATGAACGGATAAAGAAAATGTAGTTTTTAAACACAATGGAGTACTACTCTGCCATAAAGAAGCATAAACTTGAGTCATTTGTATGAAAATAGTTGCACCCTGAGACCATAATATTAAGTCAAATAAAGCAGACAGACAAGCGTAAATATCATATTGCCTCTTTTATATTTGAAACCCAGAGTAAAAATAAAGAGCAAAATAAAAGATAATAAGAAGTAGGGAATAGATCATTCTCAAGGGGGAAGGGAATCAAACCATGGAGAGAGGGTGAAAGGAGGGAAGGGATAAGGGATGAGCAAAAGGAAATGTGATGTGTTATGTGCATGTACGAAGTTCTACAAGGAATGTTGGGTACTACAAACAAATGCTAATAAACTAAAATGAATAAAAATACTGTAAAAAGAGGTTAAAAACAACTTACTCATCTTTACCAGTGTCATTGATATATAGATTTAGAAGAAAAAAGTGTTATTTTGTTTATTATGCAGTTTTTGTATTTAACTTTATCTTATTTTAATAACTGCTGGATTTTGTGCACTTCCACTGTAAAAGAATTTCACACTTTTTTCTGATTTGCAATTCACAATGCATTTCAAAGGTAAATCTGTGAAGAGACAGGAGTTAAGGGCTTATGTTTTGCTCAGGTAACATATTACATTTGCATTTCATATAGTTCTCAGAATTAGGAGAGATATACTGTGTTTGCATGAAAGATAGTTTTAGAGTTACTTCAATCCTTCTAAGCACAAGTAGTTGAAAAATGCTGAATGAAGATGAGATAGGTCATTAAGCCATGGAATATGCAGAGGATGTTCTAATACATTTCTGCATTTGGGTTATGTCATCCATAAAAAATCATTTCTCAGTTATTTTGATTGCCTTTTCAAAAATGCCTGACAACTTCATATTCTGCTAATATAGGAGATCTTGAGAATGCATATTTGTTTAGTTATAAAGCAATAAAGTTAAGATAATCCCATTAAATACTGATTTATATAGTTACTAGTAATTCCAAACTGTTTAGTATCAGTCCACCTAATTTTCCAAAAAGAGTTAACTTTTAAAGTGTTACTGCTAAAAACAGAAAACCAAATTTGTTTTTGCTTAAAAATGAGAATTCCTAGGACCGGAGATTTAGCTTAGTGGTTCTGCTGCCTGCCTTGCAGAACCAAAAGGTTCTGAGTTGGATCCCCAGTATCAAAAAAAAAAAAATCTGCCTTAAATAAGAATTCCTAAAGTATATACAAACTGCTTTCTTTTTGAAATTTTTATCTGAAATTCTATTGTTTATATTCACTCTTATTTCCTCATTTTAATGTATCTAAAATTATATATATAATATACATATTTGCTTTTCATATAGCTCTCAGAATTATAACATATAATATATACAACTATTATATAATATATATTACATATGTACTATATAATATATATTATATAGAGAGAGAAAGAGAGCTCTATTATTAAGATACTTCAGAGTAAGGTGTATGAATTTTGTGGAAATGATGCTTTTTAAGAAAAATGAATATATTTTCTTAATTAAAATATTAGTATAACACTTAGTGATTATTAAACACTAACCTCCTATAGTCATGTGAGACTTTTATTTAATCTCCATATAATTCCATGAGTAAGTGTTACACTAAATTCTATATCATTATATTTATTTATATATGTTTGGGGAATGTAAAGTTGTAAAAAATTGTTTGCCCAAAGGAATAACATGAAAGTAACAAATCTGTGCTTTGAACACAATATTAGATTATGTTTTCCCAGGTAAATGAAATTCATGAGTACTTCAGTCATGTGGTGAGAGGTTAGTTCTAACTTTCTGTAGATGACAGAGTTGGAGCTATGAACTGTAATTTCAATTATCAGTATTCAGTAAGAAAACCTTATGTCTTTAAGACACAGCCAGTACTGTCAATCTGAAAAGGGCTGAAGAATCATAAAGAATATGATATTGATATATTTTCTTATTTTCCAATACTATTTATGCATAATTAAGCCCATTATCTCTACTGTTTTTAGGTTCTCAGAAAGGAATGTTTTCATATTTGGAATATAAAATCTCTTTCTCTCCTCTTAAATATCCCTTCCCTGTCTCATAGATGCTCATATACTTTGATCATTGTGATCACACATCTGTGGAATAACTATAACTCATTATCTTGACTGCAAATTAGAGTCAGGGTGACATTCTGTACAATGTGAGCTAATAAAGGTCAAGGCTACTGATGCTAATTTTAAATTATATTGCAACTGATTTTCAGGTTATGGCACAATAGACAAATTCTAGGCAATATAATTGAATTATACCAAAAAACTACAAAAGCATTAAAATAATATCAAAAATTTCCATAGACTAGAGCAACACAAAATTGTAAATAAGGGGCTATATTGCCACAATCAGGCAGATGACATAGCCTGCATGGGGTCAGAATAAAAGTGCACATCAAAGCAGAGCTACACTATTATACCTAGTGTCCAACGATGGCTCATTTGTGTTGTAACATAGTGTTTTACCATTTACAAATATCATCTTACAGAGAATTCACTCATTAGTTACAAAATTTGCTTTTCTTGTGTGATGCCTCCTTTTATTTCACTTTCTTTTTAAGAAAGATTCTTTGTTTCTAAAGTATTAAAAATTATATTTTGGAATTAGTAGCTACATATCTGACTCAAACAGAGAGGGCCACCATTTATTAGGAAAATCCTAAATTATGCAGTAAAAAAAGTTTTTGTTTAGCTTTCTTTTTTTTTTTTTCATTTTAAACAAGAAGTTTATTTAAACAACAAGACACTTGACTTAAAGGGAACTATCTAGGATTCTTTTTGTTTTAAAGAGTAATTTACTCCTACATAAAGACAGATTGCCCTACATGTAACAGCTACGTACAAAAAAGTTATAAAATTGTCCTTGGTTTTACGATGATAAGTGAAAAACATTAAAATTCTCCAATCAAACAAGGTATGCAAGGATTTTTACTTTGTTGTCTTTTCTGTTGTCTTTTCTGTTAAAACAGTGACAGCAAAATAACTTACTGGAATATAAAGATAAGAGCTGATGAGCATGCCACTAATGGAGAGGGAATTATTTTCATAGAACCAGTATCTCCCCATCCTGTCTCCATCTGATGTCAATCAAAACATATTGTTGGCCATTTAGTAAAAAAAAAAAAAAAAAATGCAATATGCTTGTGCACATACACTAGATACTTTATGTACAATAAAGGAATGGGGAAGGGGTAAATGAAAGAATAGAGAAAACTATACTGTAGTGGTCAGGATGTGGTGGAACCAAATTGCAGTTTTCTAATTGAGAATGTATTCTTGGTCTGTAAGAACAGAGTTCTGGAGTGGAGTTGTTGCAAGTTCCCTTTTTAGTAGGCACCTCCTGTCTGCTGCTGGAACACATCAATTGTATCTTCATCCTCCATTTCCAACTGTGCAAGTGTGTCTGTTTCATTGATTGGCTGTCCATCAAATTGGAATCTGATCTGCCTCATTGACAAACCCTGTCATTCACAATAGGCTTTCATTAGTTTACTAAGTGGTGTATGCCTCTTAATCTTAAACTGCACCACAGAACCATCCTGCCCCGCCACCTTCAAATTAATATGGTTGTTGTTCTCAGTCTTGACTCCTTCCTTGGGCTTTTCGTGGGCCATAGCGAGCACCCGAGTCTTCTCAGCTGCTGCTTCACAAAAGAGGTACCAGGTCTGCACCGAATGAGCACACAAGCAGCTCCAGAAGCTGCAGAAGGAGGCGGCAGCGGTGGCCAAACTTGTTTAGCTTTCTTAACTTGATTATGGTGCTAAAGGTATTACTAAACATGATTAGTATTTTTCACCATTGTTCTATTTGAAAAAGTCAGTATATAGTCTTGATAAAATATATGGTGCTAATATTTAATTTCAATTATTCACATGCCTAGTAGATATAGTACATTTTTAAAGTAGATACTCATAGTACTGACTTAGGCTTTGCAATAAATGACCATTACTCAAGAGTGTAATATAACAAAATAAGATGGAATCAATTAACACATCAATGAGCTCTTATTTCACTGGCCAGTTTACTTCAAAATTTCAGAAACTACATTCTGTAGATGCTTCCAAAACCAGACAGTAACATTTTATGTGATGCTTCCAAAAAACAAACAGTAAGAACAAAAGGAAAGGGGAAAAGAGGATAATAAAGAAGAAAATGGAGAGTAAATGTATATAACACACATAATAGATATTATTTGATCCCCATCCTATGACCAGTATATAAGTGATGGAACTGAGATTTGAACCCCCAAGATCTGGCTCCAGAATCTATAATCTCAACCTCTATGTCATGCCACCATTCTGAAACTTTGGAAAATTCTGCTTTTCTAGCAAATTAACTTTGTGACTTTGTGAAACCTTTGGTACTTCAGAATCCTTTGACCAAGAAATGGAATATTAATTTTAACTTAATATTTTTATCATGGGGGTGAACTAATTGATGCAATCCTTTCATATGCTTAAAGTTGTTTATGGTTAAACCATATACTGGGGAAACAATCTGGAAGATTTTATACTGTAATGTATAATTTTGCTAACAAATTCACCTATGTGTGCTCCATGATCTTGACTTCTTTTGTATATTGTACTCAGCCAAATGAAATAAACAACATAGGAATGAATGAAGCAGCATCTCTTACATTCTGAGCCCAAAGTATTTTCTGAAATTAGTATAGGAGTGTAAGATCTTTAAAAATCTTTAGGCTAGCTTAGCTGAGTGGTCAGAGCGGTCACAGGTGACTGCACCCTGCTCCATCTGGCTCACTCTGCCCACTTGCAACCAGGAGACTGTGAGGACCTCCCAGGCATGCCCACCAGTCACCAGCTTAGCCATGTGGGCACCTGCAACAATGGACACCAACCAACCAACCAACCCCCCTCTGCCTCTGGGTTCTTGGCTGTGCAGCTACCTGGTTCCACACTACAGAGGCACAGGAGGACATAAAGGCCATTTCCCTGAGCTCCAGAAGAGAACAACAGAGAGAGGACCTCTCTCAGGCTCCCTGATGAAAATGAAGCCCACTGGAAAAGTGAAGAGAATCTCTGCAATAAAGGCACACCAGACTACCATTCTTGGTAAGTTGGAGGCATCATCACATCCCATTTGAACCTGGACTATTTTCAGAGAAAAGGCAGCTGGAACCTGCAATAGAACCTTGCAGAGTTCCATCTTGCAGGAGGACAGGGAGCTCAACTTCGGACCTGCAGCCAGAAATCTGCCTGAATCTCATGGGTCTGTGACTGGCTTACTGAGACTCATTGACCTATAACTGCACATTGCTGCCCATATTGTCTATTGTGACAGGAGAGACATACCCCAAAGGAGGCCCTTCATTTCTATCTTTTATTTATTATTTTCAAAATTATCATTTTTTGCTCTTATTTTTAATTTTTCTTCTTCTTTTTCTACTCTTTAAAAAAATTTCTTTTTTCTTTTTCTCTTTTCTTTCTCTCTTTCTCTCTCCCTTGCTCCCTCACTGTCCCACATTGTTCTTCATCTTCCTTTGTGTTCCTGTTCTGTCCCTAATTCATATTTCTCCTTCATTTTTCTTTCTTCTCTTTCCTTCTGTCACCTGTGCCCTCTGGCCTCACTGCTAACCTTCCCCTATACCTCTACCTACCTATTCCTCCCTCCCCAACTCCTTCTGACTTCCCATCCCAAAGGGTAAAGTTGCTACTTTGAAGAGTTTATTCACTATGAACATATGTTGGGTTGGCCCTTGATCTTGATTTAATTCACACAGTTAAAGGTGATAGGTTAATAACTACAACAAATTGTCACTTTCTAAGAGGTAGTTGATGCTATGTGTTGCTGATTGTATCACTTGGGCTAAGGTGTTGTGATTGATTTAATCAGTTGTCCTTCCTGGTATAATGAAAATTAGATAGCCTCAGAGCCATTAGAAACACAAAATCTAAAGACCAGCTATACCTGGAAGACACATCTGAGAAGCAATCATTCCATAAGGGTTCTAAATACATCAACAAAGATACTTACAATAAGCAACTTCAAAGTATCAACCCAGGAACTAAACCAAGGACAGTACCAAAAACAAAAATGAGAAGACATTTAAGCAAGTCAAAAACTCAGACTTCCACCCCACAAAAGGGAATTCTCAGGGAAATGTGGTGGAAAAGTCTGATAATCAACCACCTAGACACCCTGAACTGATAGCACAGGAAGGAACAAAACAGATGAATGAGACTCTAGAAAAATTCACAACAGAAATAATGTCCCAGATAACTACAGAAATGGTGAGCAGAGTGAAAGACATGATTAGAGGCTCTAGAACAGACACAGATAAAAAAAAAAATAGATGAGCTTGGAAACATGCTGGAAGCCATGAATGCCCAGTTTAAGAAAGAAATGGAAACCATGATTGCCCAACATAAGAAAGAAATGGAATCCATTAAACAGATTCAAAAGATATTCAGGTGATTAAAAACTCCATTGAAAGCATTTATAGCAGATTAAGGTAATCTGAAGATAGAATATCAGATATAGAAGACAGGATTTCTTCAAAATAGTAAGGGACCATGAGAAATCCATTCAAGTGGCTGCTAGATGATGCAAAGAAGAATAACATAAGACTGATAGGAGTCCACGAAAAAACAAGAGAAAGTAAATTGACATAAAAAACTGTTCACAGAAGAATAGTAGAAAACTTCCCAGACAGAGGTAGAGAATTGGACATACAGATAATGAGGCCTATAGAACTCCAACTAATGATGATCAAAAACCATCTACACCTAGACATATAATAGTCAAGATCCCAGAAACCCAACAGAAGAACAAAATCCTACAGGCAATTAGAGAAAAGAAACAAATCACCTATAAAGGAAAGCCCATCAGAATCACAGCAGATTTCTCAACACAAACCCTTAAATAAAGGAGAGTCTGGAGTGAAGTATTTCAAGCCCGAAAAGAAAATAACTTTCAACCTAGACTGTTGTATCCTGCAAAATTATCTTTAAAAATCAATGGGGAAATTAGATACTTCCATGACAAAGAACACCTGAGAAATTTCAGGAACACCAAACCAGCACTCCAAACAATTCTAAGCAATATCCTAGAAAAAGACAATGAAGGTCACAACTCCATGAGGCCAACAAAGGGAAGCCATCAGGCAAGGTAAGGCACTAAAGGGAAAGGGGGGAAAAATAAGAAATAAAAGAGCCAACAACAGTAAAACATCACGACCAGGATGAGTCGATATCTATCAATTATAACTTTCAATGTTAATGGCCTCAATTCACCAATCAAAAGAAATAGACTGACAGAATGGATTAAGAAGCAAAATCTAGCAATATACTGCATAAAAGAAACACATCTAACTCAAAAAAAAAATACATAGACTGAAAGTAAAAGGATGGAAAACAGTTCTTCATGCCACAGGAACCCAGAAAAAAGCAGGAGTAGCAATCTTATTTTCAGACAAAGTAGATTTAAAACCAAAACTAATTAAGAGAGACAAAGATGGTCACTACATCCTGTGAAGAGAACAGTCCAAAAGGAAGAGATGACAATCGTAAATATATATGCACCAAATACCAATGTTCCTAACTATACAAAACAAATATTAATGGACATGAAAAACCAAATAAGTACTAATACAGTTGTAGTGGGGGACCGCAATACCCCATTATCAGAAATAGACAGAACATCTAGACAAAAAATTAACAATGAAATTCTAGGATTGAACCAAGCTATTGAACAAATAGACTTAATAGATGTTTGCAGAGTGTTCCATCCCACAAAATCAGAATACACATTCTTTTTAGCTGCACATGGGTCATTCTTCAAAATAGATCACATGCTAGCTCATAGGTCATGTCTAAGTAAATGTAAAAGAATTGAAGTTATCCCCTGTATATATCAGACCATAGTGAAATAAAATTGGAGATCAATGACATTAGAAACTGAAAAGCTCCTACAAACACATTGAAATTAAATAACACCCTTCTGAACAAACAATAGATCACAGAGGAAATTAAAGAAGAAATTAGGCAGTTTCTACAAGTAAATGATAATGTCAGTACAACATACAGGAATCTATGGGACACAATTAAAGCAGTTCTATGCAGGAAAGTCATAGCAGTGAATTCCCATATTAGGAAAACAGAGAGAACTCAGCTAAATAACCTAATGAAGAACCTCAAGCTCCTAGAAAAGGAAGAGCATAACATACCCAAAGCACATACAAGAGAGGAAATTATAAAGATCTGAACAGAAATCAATGCATTGGAGACTAAGAGAATGATACAAAAAATTAATGAGTCAGAGTTGGTTTTCTGAAAGAATAAATAAAATTGATAAACCTTTAGCCAACCTTATCAAAAATTGGAAAGAAAAGGCGCAAATACATGCAAGTAAGAATGAAAAAAGCAAAGTCACACAGACCCAGCAGAAATCCAGAGGATCATCAATACCTACTTTGAGGACCTGTACTCTAATAAAATTGAAAACAAAGAAGAAATGGACAGATTCCTCAATACATATGAATTGTCATAGTTAAATGAAGAAGATATAGAAATTCTAAACACCCCTATTACAATGAGTGGAATTGAAAATGTAATAAAAAATATACCAACAAAGAAAAGCTCAGGTCCTGATGGCTTCACTGCTGAATTCTACAAGACATTTAAAGAAGAACTAATGCCATTACTCTTTAAACTCATCAAAGAAATTGAAAGGGAAGCAAGTCTTCCAAATTCATTCCTGGTAGCAAGTGTGACTTTGATTCCAAAACCAGGGAAAGACCCAGCCCAAAAAGAGAACTACAGGCCAGTCTCCCTAATGAACATAGATGCAAAAATCCTCAACAAGATACTGGCAAACAGAACACAGAGGGTCATCAAGAAGATCATACACCCTGACCAAGTCAGATTTATCCCAAGTATGCAAGGATGGTTCAATATTCATAAATCAATCAAATGCAATACACTATATTAACAGAGTCAAGGCCAAAAATCATATGATCATCTCAGTTGATGCAGAAAAAGCATGTGACAAAATCCAACTCCCATTCATGATAAAAACCCTACAGAAAATTGGAATAGAAAGTCTTTATCCCAAGCTCCTAGGGCAGAGAAGGTGAGCCGTGTGGGCACCAGAAGCACCCCCCCCACCCCCACCCCAGAAATGAGAAGACACGTAAATAAGCCTCAAAAACAGATGTCTAGATCACCTAATGCAACCCCAAAGGGAAACGAGAGGCAAAAATATGATACTCAACTACCTGGACTTTCTGAACTGGCAACAAAAGAGGAACTGGGAAAAAAGAAATCAGAAATAATTACTCAGATAACAGCAAAGATTT
>NW_004624783.1:16069838-16082696 GCF_000247695.1 Heterocephalus glaber
AAACCATCAGCCAACATCATACTAAATGGTCAAAAACTGAAAACATTCATGCTAAAATCAGGAACAAGACAAGGATGCCCACTATCACCACTCTTATTCAATATTGTTCTGGAAACATAACCCACAGCACTCAGACAAGAGACAGAAATAAAAGTAATAAAGACAGGAAAGGAAGAAGTTAAACTGTCATTATTTGCTGCTGATATGATACTTTACATAGAAGACTCAAAATACTCTGCAAAAAGACTTCTAGACTTAATTGACAGATTCAGTAGAGTAGCTGGTTACAAGGTCCACACTCAAAAACCAATAGCCTTTTTTATACACAGAAATAAACTCACTGAGAGAGAAACTAGGGAAACAATTCCTTTTACAACAGCATCCCCCCAAAATGAAATATCTAGAAATCAATCTAACAAAGGAAGCAAAAGACCTCTACAGAAAAATACAGAACTTTTAAAAATTAGATCAAGGAGGATATAAGAAAATGGAAAGACATCCCTTGTTCCTGGGTAGGAAGAACCAATATAGTGAAAATGGCCATACTTCCAAAACTACTAGATAAATTTAACGCAATGGTGATTGTAATTCTAACACTATACTTCACAGAAGTAGAGAAAACAATCCAAAAATTCATTTGGAGCCAGAAGAGGCCTAGAATAGCAAAAGCAAATCTAGGCAACAGAAACATGGCTGGGGTTATTACAGTCCCCAACTTGAAACTATACTACAAAGCCACTGTGATGAAGACAGCATGGTACTCGGAAAGAAACAGACTGGAGAATGAGTGGAATAGATTAGAAGATGCAGAAACAACTACAGATGTGCTCAGCCACCTCATCTTTGACAAAGGAGCCAGCCACTCTCATTGGAGGAAAGATAGCCTCTTTAATAAATGGTGTTGGAAAAACTGGATTTCAACTTGCCAAAGACTAAAACTAGACCCATGCCTATCACCGTGCACTAAACTAAGATCAAAGTGGATTAAAGATCTAAATATTAAGACAGAAACACTAAACTTGCTGGGAGATAAGTTAGGTAGACCCCTTGAAGATTTTGGCATAGGTAAAGACTTTATTAACAAAACCTCAGTAACACAAGAACTAGCACAAAGAATCAACAACTGGGATCTCATCATATTAAAAAGATTCTGCACTGCAAGAGAAACCACCAATAGAGGTAAGAGACAGCCTACAATGTGGGAAAAAATTTTCAGCAGCTGTACCTTAGACAAAGGACTTGTATCTAGAATATATAAAGAAGTGAAAAGAATTAGACACCCCAAATTCAAAGACTCAATTCAAAAACAGGCATCTGAAATGAACAGACATTTCTAAGAGAAAGACGTAAAAGAAGCAAATAAATATATGAAAAAATATTCAACGTCACTGGTTATTCGAGAGATGCAGATGAAAACAATGATGAGATTCCACCTTACCCCAGAGAGAGTGGCTGCTATCAAGAAATCATCCAATAACAAATACTGGCAGGGATGTGGGGAGAAAGGAACCATTCTCCACTGTTGGTGGGAGTGCAGACTGGTGCAACCTTTGTGGAAATCAGTATGGAGATACCTCAAAGTATTAGGCTTAGAAGTCCCAGTTGACCCAGCTATCCCCCTGCTGGGTATCTTCCCAAAAGAATTAAAAGAATCATACCATAGCAATATATGTGCACCCATGTTTATAGCGGCACAGTTTGTAATAGCTAAAGCTTGGAAACAGCCCAAGTGCCCACAACTGGAAACTGGATAAAGAAGATGTGGTTTTTTAAATAAAATGTAGTACTACTGAACCATAAAGAATGAGAAACGAGAGACATTTATAGCTAAATATATGCATATTGAGGCCATCCTCTTAAGTGAAATAAATAGGACACATATGTGTAAATACCAAATAGTTTCTCTAGTGTGAGAAACTGAAAGTGTAATTCAGGGTTAAAATGATTAAAACGAATAACTGATAATTTGAAATAGGAAGAAAAGTTTCAAAGGGTTAGGGGTGGCAGGAGTGGAAGGGGAGTGATCAGAGTTACAGGCTGGAATGTGGAAAGAATCCATGTATAGATTGTGTTTAAAACTATAGAAAGAGATGTAGATAGAGACTAGCCTAGAGCCCATCAGTGGGTTGAGAAGGAAGAGTCACTGAGATCAAAGGAGAGAAGGGTATGTTTCCAGAAGAAGCACATAGAACTATGTACAGTACACAGTACTTGATAGTGTGATAAATGACTTTTACTGTTTTACGTATTTATCATAACATGTTGTGCTTTTTGTCCTTTAGAGCATAATCCCACTTATATAAAAGAGTTTACTGTAAAACAGTGTGCTGCTATGCCAATGGTAGCCTCATCAATCTCATGTTTAACTACGTATTTGGATAATATCAAGAGGCCATCACAGATGATTGACATATACTTTCTCAGTTTGCACTTAGAAGTTGCCACTCTGTGTAGTACTTTGCGATACACATGGATGAAATTGCCTAATAACATATTTCTCAGATTATAGGTCCATCATGTGTCACATGACTGTATTGAAATTTAAATTTAAAAATTTGGCCTATGTGGAGTCTACTAGCTAATTAGAATTTTTTTCCAGACCACTATTTGTTCAATATTAGTTTTGAAAATCTTTCTAAAACAAATCACATCCTTTGATGTCTTGTTAATGCTTGAGATGTTTTTTTAATAATATGGAAAAATGTTTAAGTACTTTTCAGTTTTTCTTTGGTTGAGTTCTATTATATTTGAATATTATTACAGTTTTTTCCCTTGCATTGCTTTTCTTGAATAATTTTAATGTTTGTATATATGTGTGTTTACTGAATGATAATAAAGTTATACATTTTAAAAAATCTTTTAGATATGTCACTCATCTATGGTAATGACTTCATAATATACAGTACATTTTGGAACATGTATAATAACTTCTTTTTATTTATTAACCATTTATTGGCACCTATTATAGCTTAAGGCTGTGCTATGCCATGAGTAATGCACTATACATACTAAGTCCTTTTCTTCCTGAAATTTACAATTAAATAGGGAAAACCAGATATCTAACAGATCAATATTAAGTGTAGAGTCTATTTAAAAGGTAAAATACAAGAATGCAAGAGAACAATATTTTGGGAGTCCTGATTTTTCTGACTTGAAGAATGAGTTGCAATTATCATCAAAAAATAATTCAGAGAAGCCGGTCAGGGTGGATTTTAGAAAGGGGAAGGGCGTTCATCTAAATGTGACATAAGTACTTTTATGAACAGCAAAAGAGACTGAAATTGAAGGGAAACTCTTAAGCATATAAGGATTCTTGAAAGATAATTCAGGACTAGGTTTTTAAGGATTGAGGAGACTCTAATGGCTAAGTCACTAATTCTTGGGCTTCCTTCACACTTCCACAATGGATAAAGGAGGTTTGGGGAGCAGGGCTCTGAAAAGACCAGGCCTGTAAGAGGATAGACATACTCTTGCTTGTTTGTCCTCTGTCCTGGGTTCCTGATTTCCATGGGAATTTTGCTGTTCCTATTCTTTGGTCACTAAGAGCACCAGAGTGCATCTTGCTCTCATAGAGGTGAAGTCATCTGAGTCATGACTAGTCTCCTTACAGCAGAGATCAAGTAACGGATTACTTCCTACTGCAACCTCTCAGTCTTACAACCCTTTCTGGCCTCCAAGTCATTACTTGGAATTATACAGCAGTGCTCACTGTTCAGGCAAAAAATCAACCAGTACCTATAGTCAGAAAATATTGCTCTCAATTTCCTCTTTTTGCTTGTCCTCCTAAGCAGTGAATAATCCTCTATCTCTCTGTGTGTCTCTGTCTCTCCAAGTGTGAGAGAGAATGAGGGAGGGAGGGAGAGAGAGAGTGAGGGAGAGAGAGAGTGAGAGCTAGAGAGCACATATATGTGTATGTGTACAAGACAGCTAAAAGACTGCTCTCTGCTTAAGCCACGTTGTATAGCTTTCTAAAAAGTAGGAACTGACCCTGCTTATGCAGAGACTACTTAGTCTCTTAAAGTATCTTAGTTATCTCCCAGAATCTTTCCCTTGTTTTTCACCTAAACACAAGGCTTTGGCATCATTCCAAACTTTATTTCAATTACATGTGGCCATAAAACTATGTTACAATCAAGGTAATGTGAAGTCAAAGTAACCTGAACAGAGTGATAAATGCCATCTCCTGGTCTGGCCTTTAGATTGATCTATGTGCTTTCTTTAGAATGACTAGCATGACCTTGGAAGCCATGTGTTGAAGATGTAAGAGTTACTACGAGTGTGGGATTCTAAATGACTGGACCTGGAGCCCTTCATTCCACCCTTACTCTTGCCCTGTACACATGAGCACAGTTTGTTTCCCTGAACTGTAATACTTAACCTGGACTATTGTATTAATTTTTTGATATATGAATGATTTTTTTAAATTTTTACTTTTTCTTAATAGAATAATTCCTTGACTTATGAACTCAATTCATTCCCAGGGGCTGATTTTAACTCAAGTTGGTCAATTGTCTTCAAAGTCTCTCCTGTATAATTGTAGGCCACACTGCCTTACAGGCAGATCTCAGAGTTCTCAGAGAGACATTGCCCCATTATTTTTCAATTAACACCACACAGGAAAGGATGTTGTAATGCTCCTTCTAGAACTCTTTAAGGGTTAAATTTGTATCTGAGACCATCGGGAAGCAAAAACAGCTGGCATTAGGGTGATAATTCAAGACTCTGGTTGTAAGGTAAAACTAAGATTCCAGTTGTAACCCAAGTTGTTTTTATGTGAGCCTGGTCATAACTTCAGGGTCCACTGTGCTTCTCTATATCCCTTAAAGAAATGATTCCAAATGGAAAATTCTAATTTGACCTTGAAATTTTTCTTTTATACTTCAACACATTTTTATAACTATACTGGACTTCAGGAATTTTGTCTAAAGCACAGTTACCAAAGTTTTTCACATAAAATTTTAAACACTTTTAAAATGTAGAGCCTATTAATAAGCCATAATATTGTATATTATTAAAAATATCTTTGCACCTAATTGAAAAATTATTAATACTAGTTATGATTCTAACGTTATAAAAGTTTCTCAAGATGTTCTGTAGGAACTGATTTTCTAGCTGTATATTTTATGCCAGGGACATTCAAAGTCAAGGTCCCAGGCAGCCTTTGGTCTTGGGCTCTACATATAAAGGAATCTTATGATTTTTCACTTTATAAGCTAAGATAAATTTACCTTCTATTTCAGTATTTTATCATTTGTATGGGTAAGGAACAAGGGAAAAAGAACAAAGAAAGCTCACAAAAATTCTTACTCTGAGTCATGCATGGTGGCACAGGCTGGTAATCCCAGCACTCTGAGTGTCTGAAGCATGAGGACTGCAAGTTTGCAACTAGTCTAGGCAAGACCCTGTTTCAAAACAAAAATAAGAACGTCTAGAAGACATAGCTCAGTGAGAAGCCCCTGTGTTTAATCCACTGTACTGAAAAAAATTTTTTTTTTCTTAATTTGGTTAACCATGGTCAAGACACTGAACTATCAAGAGGGACCTAACAACAAAAGGACCTTAATTAAGGCTCATTTTCCTGCAGCGATTATTCACATAATTTAGATTGAGAGAAAATTTTAAAACAGGAAACAAGCCTTCATGGGAAGTAAATTCCAATGTTTTTCTTAGTCCAGTGGTTTACTTGTTTGTTTAGTGTCATTTATAATTCATCAGTGCTAACTTTAAAAGCATCCAAATAAATTAGAAATTTCTTCTCATGTCTCCAACTCAAGTTAAGATCAAAATTGTCTTGATGCCTATGATGTTGTTTAGAATGCAGAAGCTAATGTTTTTTATTCAGAAATGATAAACAAAAGGCAGTCTGAACAGGAGAGAATGTAGTGTGGGTTCTCACAGTCTGATAATGAGCTAAATGTCCATTATCAACTCCAAGACTATAACTAAGTGAAGTACTATCTCAACTTGAAAATGCTCCCTGAATTCCAACAAATATATGTTCACGTATAAATTCATGTATAGTCCTATAAAAACAGCTAAAAATTCTTCAAGTTCAAACTATTAGTAAATTGTTGTAGTCAAATGATGCTGAGAATTTTTCTTCTCACTTTCATCCTTTTTGTGTGCAAAAATAAAGAATGATGAAAAATTTAGTATAATGATTATTAGCTTCAGGAAGACAATAAAAATATCATAAGTTATAACTGATCTGTTATGGGGTTTACTATTGTCAATGAAATTATGTGAGTTATTAATGTTTATTGGAAGTAGAATAGAGATCTCATCTGCTTCCAGGTTCCAGGTTCTGGAAGCAGAATAGATTCTGCCTCTAGGTGGTAGATTGGGTGCATGCATTTATCTCTCTGGCACCCTTTCAATTCAAGTGCTTTGCATTAGCAGTAAAGAAATTTATTTAGAAAAGTAACAAAAAGCAAGAAAGAGTAGAGGCAACACAACCTGACAAAAGGGAAGACTTTTGAGAGGATTAATAAATAAATGAAATAATATTTAGAAAAAATGTAAAATAGACCCCAAAAAGGCTCAAAATGGAAGGAACCGTTGTGCAGGTGAGGACAGTTTTTGTAACAGAAGTACTTATTTAGAATGAACTAAGAATGAGCTGTGGCAAGACCCTGTGAGTACTTAATTGAAGAACTGCTTGAAAAATAGATCAACTGCTTATGGCTACAAGGGTATCTAGATCATGATGATTACTTCAAGGTAAAAACCTAAACTCAAAGCAATGGATACATTTTTCATGTTTATTGGGGTCAGAAAGAGAAACAGAGAAGCAGAGTTTAAAATGAATCTGAACATCTATAATAAATACAGAAGGATAATGGGAGGTAAGAAGTCCACTCTCCTAAGACTGAAACACACTGTGTTCATATCCAGGTAAAGGCACTCATTTTGGCCATTATCAGGCTCTTTCTCTTGCTCCCTCTTCCCATAATTTGAAAGGAAACTGTCCTGTAGTTGAAAGCAATCCATTTCAATGTAGTTTATTAGGATTATTATAACAGAATATGTACAAGTGCATTGAGAGGACATTTGTATTTCTGGGTATTCATACTGAAAATGTACTTGAATGTGTGCACAGAGATATTTGCACATAAATATTGATTTTAATTTTTTATTGGAAAATAGGTGCAGCACAAATGTTTATTAATAGGATGCCAATAACAAAGTATAATATATTCATGCAAACTGATATTAAAAGTCATGTTGCATGGAAATGTAAATCAGAACAGTGGAAATATTCTACATCTTAACTTAATGTTTGGTTACATAGGTATTACTTTTGCCAAATTGTGATCTGTACATTTTTCCTGTACATATTTTAGCTAAAAAAAAATAAGAAAACAATTATTACTTATATGGAAAGGTCTTATTGTTAGAAAAAAGCAAGTTTCAGAACAAAAATGTCTATAAAAAAATCCAATTTAAAAAATAAACTGTGATATTTTGGACTACGTATTTTGAGTGAATCCCCATTTTCTGGCACACAGCTCCTGAAATCCTTGGAATCTCTGGAGTGATTAAAGTGTTTTTGTATGCTAATGAAATGACTATGACTGCATGCCAGAGATAGCTTGAGGGTGGGGCCGGGTCATCAGAAAGTCCAAGACAAGATTGGAGGGTTCAGATTTCTTTCTTCCCAACTTCCCAAGGAGGGGAAGCCAAGCGGGCTAAATGTTGAATTGATCACTGGCTGATCATGTCATTAATCCAGCCTACAACATGAAGCCTCTGTATAATCTAAAAGAACCATGTTGTAGGAATTTCTAGATAACTGAATATGTGGGTGACTAATGAAGGGTGGTGCCTGGACAGGGCATGGAGTGTCAGCATCCCTTCCCAAATGCCTTGCCCTATGCATTACTTCCATCTGACTGCTCATGTGTATCCTTGTAAGAGCCTTCATAATAAACAGGTAAATATACTTTCCTGAGTTCTGTGAGCTACTCTAGCAAATTGGCTAGTCCAAAGAAGGAGCTCAGGGGAACTGATGTACTCCTATGGTCAGCTGGTTAGAACAGGTCACAACCAGTGCTTCTGACTGGCATCTGTGCGCACATGTTTGTGTGTGTGTGCTCACGTGTGTGTGTGACAGATAGTGGAACTGAGCCCTCACCTTGTGTGATCTGATACTATCTCCAAGTAGATAGTGTCAAAATTGAATTGTATCAGAGGACATCTAGCTGTATCTGCTCCTACAGCATTGCATGCTCAGTGTGTGGAGAACTGTTCCCCTTGGCACCATCATTTCTGTCAGTAGCATTCTGTCCTGTATTGAGCAACTGTGAAAATAGAGAAGGAAAAAAGTACTTTTTTTATATTGCTGTTATACAAATACACAGAGAGTTCTACACACAAAGAATTATGCAAATATACACATGTGTACAGTAGTCTGTAGTTATGACTGTGGCTACATTTTCAATTCACATTGAAGATTGTTGTCAGAGGTTATATTTCAGTAGAGACTTTGGAAGAGTGGAAAGAAGACTTTGTTGCATGAAAAATATGGTATATTACATTTTGAACTTATCACACGTGTTCACTTATTAGATATTTTTCAAAATGAATAACAAAAATGACAATAACAACCAACCACAAGAAATAAAGAAAACTGTAAATGAAAGCTCTCTTCAATATTGTCAGGTAAAAGGGCCGAAAACCAAGACCAGATCAGGCCACAACAAGCCTTTATTAGGGGAATAGATCTGCAGGGCTGTCTCTGAACAAAGGAGAGACAAAAGCAATATGGCCGGGGCAGGGAGAGTCTTTTATAGAGACTGGGGTGGGGTTTGTAGGGGCTGAGGCGGGGTTGAGTGAGGTAGTGACTAGGGAATGGAGGAACCGGTGATGTCACTAGGTGGTAGGAGGTGAGCAAGTATTAGGTTACTTTCTAGGTGGGAACAGGGGCATGCTGGGAAGAAGGGTTTATTCTTTGGTGGGAGCAACCATCTTGGCATGATGTCACACAGGGGAGGGGTCAAGGCATGATAGAAAGAGGGCAGCTACTATACATAATAGCTACTGAGGTAGTGGGAGACCTATCAAATATCTCCTATATGGTAACTAATATTCACATCTCAAGGATATATGCCTAAAATTAACCCCCCAAAATAGGATGAGCCTGTCTTTATAACAAGAGTACATATTGCTATTAATCTACAATTATTGTAGGAAAAATAGGAGATAAATGGTAATTTTTATTGCATCTTTCTGGATACTTCTACTCATAAAATTGGTATTAGGAAATGAATATAAGCTACAGCAGGAAGCAAAATGCACGATGATGCTATAAAATTTGGATATTGAGATTGTGTTAACAGATCACAGAAAATCTCTGGAGCTCTTCTGATTTTATGTTATTTATATTTATATTATTATACCCTTTGCCTGATCCTAATTACAAGGCATGTGTATATTTCCATTGTTGTAATTTGGAGGTCATTGTTAGGCATAGTAATTTCACCTAACAAATGGAACAAAGTGCCTCCAATATTTAAAGTTAATAGAGAAGCCAACATGACTTTGATGAGATATAGAGGGACAAAAGATTAGGAGATCTGAGTAAAATATATTTACTATATAGTTAGACCTTAACAAATATTTTGCATATATTTAAACACTAACAGAAAAGAAACATGATGAAAAAGGTCAACTAGGAGCAATTGGTACTAAGAAACACACACATATATATATACTTGTATATTTATACATATACATATATATATATATAGATGGTACATATATGTTTGTATGTGTATAAACACAAATTTGAGATTTTGTCTATGCCCTAAACCAGAAGAGATACCTATTTTGACATGACAGCTGGAGTGAATGAACTGTTGTATTTTGTTCGTATACATGACTCCTCATTGAAACCATCAAAAAGTTTAAAATATATTTTGAATTTCCAGGGAAGTGATTTAATTGGTGTTAGGTGTGACTTAGGCAGCAGGTGTGTGAAAGCCTCCTCATTGACACAAATAGGAATTACATTTTAGAAACCAATAACAGTGGAAATGAATAACAATGGGAATGAATGCAGTGAAAATGATCTATAGTTCATCAAGATTTGCTTTAGAAGTATTTAATATATTATTACTGAGCAGATATCTGTGACATAGATAAAT
Source organism: Heterocephalus glaber (assembly GCF_000247695.1). The sequence continues at coordinate 16,079,984 of NW_004624783.1, forward strand.
ATTTTAATATATTAAATTGTTAAAAGGTAAGTGTGAGGAAACAACTTTTTATGCTGCTTTGACAAATGACATGAGCTTTGTTTAAAATTCTATGATGGTCCTTCCTTAAGAGGACTGAAGGTCATCATTCTCAGTCAGTGGATTTGTCTCTTATCCTACCTTAGCTCCTGTTAGATTACTTACTCTGGCACAAAGATACCTGACAGGGACACAAACTGAAACTGAATGTGGGTTTTGTCTCCGCTTTAAGATAAACCAAACTGGATCCCATACCATGAGTAAGTTATGCAAAGGAGATAGAAGTCTGCTAAACAACTGGGAGATATTCCTCGTAACTTTACACTCACACTAAGTTTGTAAATCTGAGGGGCCTCTGGGTAGCTCTTTACAAAGTTTTGGCTGATGGTTAGGCCTTCTTCTCAGAAGTGCTATTAGTAAATAGTGCTCCAATCCCAGGAATCAGTCAACAATGAGGGAATATACAGATAAGCATGTACGATGACAAAGTTCTCTAAATAGTTTCTACCAGGGATGGGACCTGGTTCTCATTACTGAACCCAAAGTAGGACGAGTCTTGCCTGCTCTCCAGCCAATATCACTGTGTGTCCAATCATAAGGATCTGAACCCAAGATGGAAGAACTAAACTCACAGGGGTAAAGATAATCTTATCATGTCAAAGCCAAATGCAGATAAGCTGATTATCACGGAGGGGTTGAAGCAAAGGAAACTGGAAAACAGAACACTAAACATCTATTATCAGCAAATGCGCATAGCAGCTGCTGGTAATCACCAATCACAACAAGCAGATAAACAGAAAAGGGAAAAATATTGTGGATGGACCCAAATTCTAAATTTTGGCCTCTAACTGAATTTAGCACAGACCATCAGTGTGAATTCAAATATGTGTGAATCACAGTAATCATGTGAAGTGCTAAATCACACATTTCATGATTTATCGAAGCTACCAAAAACACTGTATTCACTGCAAGTATGAACTACAAGTTCTTCTAGGCTTTTTAGGGTCAAACTTCTAAAAAGTCAGACTAACCACACACACACACACACACACACACATGCACACACATGCACACAGTTATAATCCTACCTAACAATCTGCTGTGTGATAGATCACATATATTAAATAAAAACCAAATATTTGAGTATATGAATCAAAGTGATAGACCCTTTCATCAAAATCAGTTTAAACACCAATTTAAAGATTATAAATATCTGTATGTATACACATATATATCTGATCAGAAAATTGAATTTTCAATATTCACTAAATTTATCAATAACATCAATCCCAGAGTCTGTTGAACTTTTAGGACAGGTTAAACACAGAAGGAATTAAGCTGAATATAAGTAGGCTATGATATGTAAAAACTCCTTACAGGATGTCAGAAGGGACACACATTTGAATTGGAAGGCTTCAGGAAGGGATCTGGGAGCACAGTATGACATGCATCATGAAAGATAACAAATTTGAATAGATGGTGAAGAAATTGAGATGGTTGAAATTTGAGATGTCCAGGGAGAAGGAATAACACACACAAAGACATGGAGATACGAATATGTTTGATATATGGTGGTAAGAGAAGGGCAAGACAAGGAAATTCATCACTCATTTGACAATTAAGATGCAGCAAAATTTTTAGGTTAAGGACTTCCCTTGTGGATGTGAAATTCATCTTGGGCAGTGACAATTAAACAGCAAGTGTCAGATAGGGGAATCTACACATGGAGTCTCCACAGAGGGATGATATAAACCCTGTTACATTAAGTACAAACACATTTTAAGCATAGAGTTGGGGTGAACCTGATTGCCCATTTCCTCTAGCTCCCTTCCCTGTTATTCTTTCCAGCTGGCTTGTGCCCCTCCTTCTGACTGTGGTTATCTATGTTAAAAGACTATCAACAGATATTTCTGACCTATCTTAGGAAGACTGGGGCCTGTGACAGCACTGAAATCCATTTCTTTACAGTTGACTTGACAAAATGAAAACCTAAATTTTTAATTCAATAGCATTTTGTTCCCAGGGAGATTTGTGTTTTATTTTGGAAATCACTATTAATAGTAATGATGATGGTAATAATAATAAAATAATAATAATACTGTAGGCTATCAAGAGTGAAGATATTGGTTACAGTTTGAGACATGAGTCAGTCAAGAAAGTGTTTTATCAAAATGAGTGAGATATGTTGCTTACTATCATTTCTTACTATCAGCAACTCAAAATCCAGTGGGGAAGATGTTGAAAATAATTCAATGCTGCATTTTTCTCTAAAATTTTATTGTTTTACATTTTAAAATGAAGTTCATATTCATTTTTACTTATGTGTGAAATTTAGGATGCCCTACCGAGGTCCTGAGTTGCACAGAACACGCTGAATCAGTTCGCTGCAGACAGGCAGGTCTGCCCACGCCCTACCGAGGTCCCTAGTCACGCGGAATACGCTGAATCAGCCCTCTGCACACAGGAAGGTCTGTGCACACCCTACCAAGGTCGTGGAAGATGCCAAATCACCCCGCTGCAGACAGGCAGCCACCTGGTTCCACACTACAAAGACGCAGAGGACACCAGACAACCAGACCAAGATACTGAGTCCCGCTGTTCCGGGCCCAGAGGTAGGGGCTTCTGAGCTGTCATCCCACTGCTCCTGGTCCAGAGGAAGGGACTTCCAGGCCACCATCCCTCCCACCGCTCCAGG
>NW_004624783.1:16117914-16128698 GCF_000247695.1 Heterocephalus glaber
GTATGTTGTATTGGCATTATCATTTACTTGTAGAAACTGTCTAATTTCTTCTTTAATTTCCTCTGTGACCCATTGGTTGTTCAGGAGAGTGTTATTCAATTTTCATGTGTTTGTGAAATTCTTGCGGTTTCTTATTCTATTGATTTCCAGTTTAATTACACCATGGTCTGATAATATACAGGGGATAACTTCAGTTCCTTTGCATTTACTTAAACAGGTTTGATGAGCTAGCGTGTGGTATGTTTTGGAGAATGACCCATGTGCAGCTGAAAAGAATGTATATTCTGATTTTGTTGGGTGGAACACTCTGTACTTGTCTATTATGTCCATTTGTTCAAGAGCATGGTTCAGGTCTAGTATTTTGTTGTTGATTTTTTGTCTGAATTATCTGTTTATTTGTGATAGTGGGATATTGAGGTCCTCTACTACACTTGTATTAGTGCTTATTTGGTTTTTCATGTCCATTAGTATTTGTTTTGTATAGTTGGGGACATTAGTTTTTGGTGCAAATATATTTACTCTTCCTCTTGGATTGTTACCTTTACAAGGATGTAGTGACCTTGTTTGTCTCTCTTAATTAATTTTGATTTGAAATCAATCTACTTTGTGTGCAAAAAAGATAACCACCCTGCTTTTTTCAGGGTTGCTGTCACATGGAGAACTGTTTTCCATCCTTTTACTTTCAGTCTATGAATTTTTTTTTGAACTAGGTGTGTTTCTTGTACATGGCATATTGTTGGATTTTGCTTTTTAATCCATTCTGCCAGTACGTTTCTTTTGATTGGTGAATTGAAGCCATTAACATTGATGGTTATGACTGATATGTATTGATTTATCCTTGTTATGTTATTTTCCTGTTGTTGGTTTTTTTATTTTTTATTTTTCCCTGTCTCCCTTTAATTTCTTGCCTTGCCTGATGGCTTTTCTCTGTTGGGGCTCATGGAATTGTGACCTTCATTGTCTTTTTCTAGGTTATTGTTTAGAATTATTTGGAGTGCTGGTTTGGTAGTAATGAAGTTTTTCAGTTGCTGTTTGTCATGGAAGTATCTTATTTCCCCATGAATTTTGCAAGATAGTTTTGCAGGATAAATCAGTCTAGGTTGGAGTTTGTTTTCTTTTGGGGCTTGAAATACCTCACTCCAGGCTCTCCTTGGCTTGAGGTTTGTGTTGAAAAGTCTGCTGTGATTCTGATGAGCTTTCCTTTTTATGTGATTTGTTTTTTTTTTTCTAACTGCTTGTAGTGATTTGTTCTACTGTTGCGTTTCTAGGATCTTGATTAATATATGTCTAGGTGTAGATTTTTTTTATCATGTCTTTTTGGAGTTCTATATGCCTCACTTATGTGTAAGTCCAATTATTTTGCTCTGGGAAGTTTTAAATCATTAATTCTGTGAACATTTTTTTGTGTCATTTGTATTTTCTCCTGCTTTTTCATGGACTCCTATCAGTCTTACATTATTCTCCTTTGCATCATCTAGGAGCTGTTGGATCAATTTCTCATGGTCCCTTAATATTTTTAAGAGATCTCTCTTTTCATGGTCACTGACTACCATCCTATCTTCTATATCTGATATTCTGTCTTCACATTGGCTCATTCTGCTGCAAATACTTTCAATAGAGTTTTCAATCTCCTGGCTATCTGTTTGGATCTGTTTCATAGATTCCATTTTTTTCCTATGCTGGGCATTCATGACTTCCATCATGGTCCTGAACTCATCTATTTTTTTTAATCTTTTTCTGTTCTAGAGTCTCTAATCATGTCATTCATTCTTCTCACCATCTCTGTACTTATCTGGGAAATTATTTCTGTTCTGAATTTTTCTAGAGCCTCATTCATTGGTTTTGTTCCTTCCTATACTATCAGTTCTGGGTTTTCAGGTGATTGATTATCAGACTTTTCCACTTCATTCCCTCCAGAATTTGCCTTTGGTGAACTGGAAGTCTTGGTTTCTCCCTCCTTAAGTGCCTTCTCATTTCTATTTTTGTTGTTGGTACTGTGTTTTGGCTTAATTCCTGGGATGATATTTCAATATTGCTTATTGTAAGTATTGTTGTTGCTTTTATTTAGAACCCTTAGAGAATGATTGCTTCTCAGAGGTGTCTTCCACATATAGCTGGTCTTTATGTTTTGAGGGTCTAATACTTCTGTGGCAATCTCATTACCATGAAGGACAACTGATTAGATTAGTCACAACACCTTAGCCCAAGTGATACAATCAGCAACAATAGCATCAAACACTGCTTAGAAAATGACAATTTGTGTTGGTTATTAATCTATCACCTTTAACCATGTGAATTAAATCAAAATTGATGACTAGCCCAAAATATGTTTATAGTGAATAAACGCTTCAGTATAGCAACTTTACCCTTTGGGATGGGGACTTAGAAGGAGTTGGGGAGGGAGGGATAGATAGAAAGATAGGGAAAGGTTAGAAATGAGGCCAGAGGACACAGGAAGATCATGCAACCTTTGAGAAACTGTTGAAGACAAGAGGAAAAGATGAAATGAAAGAACAAAGACAAGAACAGAACAACCTCACAGCAATAGGGAAGCTAGAAACTGTATTCACTTTCCTTTAAAACTAATGACAAAAGAAGGAAAAAGAGGGAAGGAAAGAAAAAGAAAGAATAAATCCAAATTAGGGCAGGAACAGGAACAAAAAGGGAGATGAAGAACAAAGTGGGAGAGCATGAGAGCGAGAGAGTGACAGTGAGAGAGACAGAAAAGAAAAAAGAAAAAGAAGAAAAAAGAAAGAGAAGAAAAGAGAAGAAAAATCAAAAATAATAAACATTAAAAATAAGAGAAAAAATAATTTTGAAAATAAAAAATAAAAAATACAAATGAAAGGCCTCCTTCATGGTATGTCTCTGCTGTCACAATAGACAATGTGGGCAACAGTGTGCAGATCTAAGTCAATTAGTCTCAGCAAGCCAGCAGCATTCCCCTGAGATTCAGGCTGATTTCTGGCTGAAAGGCCCAAAGTTGAGCTCCCTGACCTCCTGCAAGGTTGAAGTCTGCAAGGTTCTACTGCAGGTTCCAGGTACCCTTCCCCTGAAGATAGTGCAGGTTTTGATAGGAGGTGGTGATCCCTCTAACTTAGCAACTATGGTGGTCTTGTGTGCCTTTATTGCAGAAATTTTCTTCACTTTTCCAGTGCACTTTAATTTTCATCCAGGAGCCTGAGAGAGGCCCTCTTTTGGTTGTTTACTTTTGCTCTATCTTCTGGAGCTCAGAACAATGGCCTTTATCACTCCCTGTGCCTCTGCAGTGTGGATTCAAGTACCAGTGCTGCCTGAAGGCCAGAGGTGTGGGGGAGTGCTGTGGTGGTGCTGCAGGTGCTTGTGTGGCTGCCTTCTTGGAGGCCTGGGGGGGGGGTGCTAATGGCACTCCCCTTAGCTCAGCTCCATGGAGGTCAGCTCCTCCCATAATGCTTTAATTTGTTCAGCATGACAAATGTATTAATATGTAGCAACTAAATGTCTTTTTACCTCTAAAATGACTTTGTACAAATCTCTTTAATCAGTTACACACTGTAAGAAAAATCACCTACAAATCTAAACTGATAAAATCTACGTGACACTTCCCCTCCACAAAAGAAATATATTGCAGCCACTCTTATTGATATAGTGGTTCCCAGAGCTCCAGGGAAGGAAGTTGGTTGTATTAATCAGCTTTCAATTGTTGTATCAAAATACCTGACACCTGCAATTTAAAGGAAAAGTTTATTTTGGCTCATAGTTTCAGAGGGTTCAGTCCATGATTACTGGCTCCAAGGCAGAAATGGTGTGGTGAAAGGGCCTGGCAGAGATAAGCTGTTCAACTCATGGCAGCCAGGAAGCAGAAAGTAGAGAAAGATCCCAAAAGGAAGGGTCAGGGGCTAGATATAATCCCCACTGTCAAGTCCCTGTTACCCAACCAGACATAAGCAGAAGTATACTTTACTGATCTCCTATGTTTCTCTAAAGCTAATCTTGTTAGCAATCAATATTACCTACCACAGAAGTTAACCTGGGGGATGTGAAATATACAAGTTCCTCTTCCTGGACATATGTGGTGTGAGATCTTGGTTAATGGTCATATTTTTGTTTTCATATTCTGTTTCTATAAGGTTTCCTCTTGGATAAAAATAAAGTCATACTTTAATTTTTTGACTCAACTGTGAATGTATCATACTAGGAGGCTAGGGCCTTTCTCAGAATGGCCTGCAAGTGAGCTGAGTACATGCAAGATCTTGAAATTTAACCTCTCGTTCACAATCACTGATGTCTTTAACAACCTCTCAACTTGCTGAGACATTTGTATGCTATGTCAGATATAAAAAGTCAATAGGTAATTTGGACAGTCTTGAAGCTTATCATTGATGTAAAACCCCATTTTCCATGTTCTCTTATATCTTTTACACGGTATCTGAAGTAGGTATTTTGTGGTTGTCTTTCCAGTTACTCTCACTTTTCTTCACCTATTTTCTGGATTTGGAGGTTGACTTTTGTGGATTTCACCAAGTTAACACATTTAGGTTTCAATTAGAACTATACAATAAAGAGCACTGAGAAAAGAAACAAAAGGAGTAGGAAATACAGTAAGTCCTGGTTTTCTTCTTTGGAATCTTCTCTGCTTGGCTATGTCCCATGATAACTTTCTTTCTGACTTTTCCACAAATGTCTCTGCTTAACATTTAGGCCTTTATGTGTTGGTGGTGGACTGCAGCTACCAGTAGTAACCCACTACTCTCTTCTGTCATTTCCTTATTTGTTTTTCTTTACACACTGTTGTGAAATATATATTTATTAAAGTCTGCTTCAATTACTCAATTCAATTGAGGGTCATATTGAAAATCTGACTGCCACATTGTTTGAAGTTAAAGAAATCACAAGAAGTGAAAAAGCCTTCTGCCTTCAATGGCCCAGAATTCATAGAATACAATTTCATAAGATTGGTATTCAGACAAATCTTAAGAAATTGAATTATCAGTCACCTTTTGATATTCTTTTTTTTTTTTTTTTTTGGCACTGGGGATCGAACTAGCGTCCTTGCACTTGCGCAGCAGGTGGCGAAACAACTGAACTAAATCCCCAGCCCCTTTTGATATTCTTTTACTCTACTAATTCTAAGAAACTTTGGGGGTGACCCTAAAAGTATTAACCTTAAGGTATATGCTGTTTCTCTTCCCTTTCTTCTTTGGGATACTGAATTAAAGATAAATTGATATTTGAGTTATCAGAAAAGAATATTTACTTAGAAGACTCAGAATATATATATATATGTGTATATATATATATATATATACATATATATATGGAAATTACAATGTTTGCTTTTTAAAAAAATAATTGTATTCACTGAATCAAATATTCTGCATTTTTCTGCTATATCAGCAACTTTATACATTAAGTTGCCAAAAAATAACTTTTTCCTGTTTAAGAAAATTATTTTTTATTTTAAATTTTCTTTGGTAAGTTTTAGCTTTATGATTTTATTACTAATTCCTAGATTTATTACATTTTAGTTGGAGATTATGAATTATTGATGCTTTAATTTAGGAAATTATATCAGGTTATATTTGCTTCTTAAAATAGGATCTATTTTGGCTTCCATAGAGACAGAACCTGGTTGTTTATATGCCATGAAAATATAAACTCTTTGATAAGGTCTTACTAATTAGTATCTCTCTTTCTCCCTTGAGTTTAGATCTAATTGAAAACTGAGATAAAACAGTCAACAGATGGAGAAAAAAGTACTTACTTTATTAATAATGGAAGCTACATTGGAGGACATAAGTTACTATAAAACCAATAATTTACTTGTTAACTCTTTTTCTGCAGAGTAGATAATAGAATAACAAAATAGGGTATAAGTTTGAACTTGCAAAGCCATTATACTCAACCACAGACCTAAATAAAGGCTGAAGTCCTTTAAATTCACTTTGAGAGAAAAGGAAACAGCACATATTGTTTAGCTTCTCAAATAACATTTTAAAGTTAGTAAATAATCCATTTTTATGTTGCATATCTGTTAGCTATCATCAACTTATCCTTTGTAATCACTTTTTAAAATAATGCATGAAATCACAATAAAACTTCATCACTAACATGAGGTAAATGGTGACGACTCAAGTAAAGAACACAGCCAGCCTGAATATGGGAGTTCCAGAGACTTCCTGGAGCAACTCCAAAGGAGAGTCTGAGTCCAGTTTATTGAGCTGGGTCTTTTATGGGTAGGGTAGAGGGGTTAGTGGGACAGGCTTAGCTGGGGTGATATGAAAGGTTAGGGTGAGATTGAGGGAGCAAGAATGGCTGAATACTAACTATAGTAATGGGCGCTGTGACTTAATAGGTGGGGTAGGTGTGTCCTATCTTATGCATTGTTCCCAGGCTCAAGCCAGAGGCTACAGAATGTAGGAACAGACTGTGATTGTTCTCAGAGCTCAGAAACTCAGGCAGCTGGGATAAATGGGGGTCAGACTTATCAGTCAAAATCTAAAAATGTTTATATTTCTATATGTCAAATACATAAGCTCATTTTTCTTATCTTAAGAAGAAACCATGATTAATTGTCTAAACTTCTAGGAGAGCGTATATTTACACCTAAGCATGTAGCCACATTGATGAGAATATATCCACATTCACATGTATACATAAAAATATGTAGTTCTGCTTTGTTTTTGTCTAATGTAAATTGGATCAGATGTGTTTATTGGTTTGCCTATTGCTTTTTTAAGTTTAACATTTTAATTGAGAAATTTTGTTGTTTATTGGAGAGACAAGACCCAAGTTTATGACTCTTTTCCACAATATAGACCCTTTGATTGGAGAAGAAATTATTTGTATGGGTCTGGGGGTGACTCGTTTTCACCCTGTCCAAATGCAGTAGTTATATAATAAAAAATTTAATGGTGGATTTTTGGTCCACCAGCTCAGATCAATATCAATGGCTGTTGTTATTTTGCTGTTCTAGGCTTGTAGCTGTGATGATGATAGACATAGTATGTAACTATTTTCTTTTTCTTTAAGTTTACACTTTTCTTAATAATTTTCTCCATTACTAAGTATAATTGTTCTCTTTTCCCACTTTGATTTCCATCATTTACTTTTATAATCACTATTACTTTCTCCCAATGTCTTTGAGACTCTAGCAAATAAAATCATGAAGGAAGAAACAAAAAGTCTGAGATTTCAATGCTTGTTTTTCCATTGTGTATTATTTTCTAACTAATTTATTTGCTTTAACTGAATATAATTGAGAGAAAATATCTAGCCATTCCTCTCTCAAATCAGAAAAAAGAGGTATACTGTTGTGTATGGTAGGAGAATTTGAAATTCTCAAGAAACAAAGTAAACAAAATTTCTTAAATAATTGAAATTCATGAGAAAAAATATGTATATATGGTAAAAATACATGAAAAGAAAACTAATATAAGAAGCAACGTTTTAAAATTTTACCTTGCCCTGCTCTCATCTTCAAGTTCCAATGGTGGCTTACTCTTTTTTATTGCTGGAACAAAATATCCAACACCCACAATGTAAGGAACAAGAAGTTTATTGTCTCTAACAGTCTGTAAAAGTTTCTGTCCATATTGATAGTTGAGTGGCTCCCAGCTACAGGGCATGGCAAAGAAAAAACAGCTCAGGGCATTGTGACAGGAAGATGAAGGCAATCCTGTGAGGACAGAGGGAGAAGACCGTTCTAAACTACCACCTCAGCAACCCACCTTCTCCAACCAGTCTTCACCTCCCTACATCACATATTACCATGAAGTCATCCATGGACTAATCTACTGATGAGTATCAGGCCCCCATGCTCCAATCACTCCCAAAGCCCCACCTATGAGCACATGAGACTTTGGAAGGACATCTAGATATAAACCATAATAGATGAGTAACCACTTTTTATGTTTTCTTTTTTTAAAATTAATTTTATTTGTACATTTTAGGTATACAATATAATGACATTCCCCATTGGAAATTTGCACCTTTACAAAATCTCTCTTGGTTCTTATTTTTCCCCCCTTTCTTGACAACAGGGGTGCTTAGTAATTTACTCCAGCTGATTTTGAGGCCCATAACATTCTCAGGGAGTCTGGGTTTGCTGGGAAAATAAGCCAAATGCCAGTGATTTTGACACCATTACATTTTGATTGGGACCCACTTCAGAAACAACCTTCATGCCAGAGATCTATGGTAATTTGAACCTTTATTACTAGTGACTTCATGACTAGTATACCCATAACATCTGGTAATGAGATCCCTGTGGAGGTGGTGTTAAAGATGGTCACTGAGATTAAGAAGATTCCTGGTATTTCTCAACTTATGTATGATTTACCATCAAAGCCCCTGGGAACTATCAAGTGGGAGTAATAAACTTGTTTAGTTAAAAAAAAAAGTATAGTCCTTTCTGGAACATTTTGAATATAGACAATTATATATCATAAGTGTGTATCTATGCACATATCTTTTATACATGGTTTTGTATATATGGAAACATATACAGTGCAGAGGAGGGTCCCAGGCCTCTGTAGCACTGCTTCCAGCACAGAGGAGGCTCCTGGGCCACCATAGCACTGCTCCCAGAGCAGAGGAGGTGAGCCACGTGGGCACCAGCTGCACAAACCCCCAAACCCCTACCCCCCACCCCCAGTTGAAATGAGAAGACACATAAACAAGTCTCAATACCAGGCTTCCAGATCACCTACAGGAACCCCAAAGGGAAACAAGATGGAACACTCTGATGCTCAACCACCTAGACTCCCTGAACTGGCAACAAAAGAGGATATGGACAACATGAAATCAGAAATAATTTCTCAGATAACAGCAGAGATTATGCGCATAGTGCAAGAAATGATTAATAAATCTAGAGAGGAACTGAGGAACATGATGGAATCTAAACATAGGAAACAAATGGAATCCATAAAACAGATGCAAAGAGGAGATTACAAACTCCATTACAACATGAGATTAAAAACTTCACTGAAAGTCTATGCAGCAGAATGAGCCAATGTGAGGATAGGATTTCAGATATAGAAGATAAGATTGCAATTAGTGATGAGAAAATGAAAAATTGCTTTAAAATTGTAAGGGATCATGAGAAATCAATCTAGCAGCTGTTAGGCGATGCAAAGAAGAATAACATAAGACTGATTGGAGTAAATGAAGAAACAAGAGAGAGTGCAGACAATATAAAAAAAACTGTTCACAGAAGTAATGGCAGAAAATTCTCAAGGAGGGGAAAAGAACTTGACAAACAGATAGTGAGGCATATAGGAATCCAACTAGCCTTGATCAAAAATTCTACACATAGGCATATAATATTTAAGATTCCAGAAACCCAACAGAAGAACAAAGTTCTAACAGCAGTTAGAGAAAAGAAACAAATCACATACAAAGGAAAGCCCATCAGAATCACAGCAGACTTCTCAACATAAATCCTCAAGGCAAGAAGAGCTTGGAGTGATGTATTCCAAGCCCTAAGGGAAAACAGCCTCCAACCCAGATTGATGTACTCTGCAAAACTCTCTTTCAAAATTGATGGAGAAATAAGATACTTTCATGACAAAGAGCACCTTAGGAACTTCATGAATACCAAACAGCACTCTGAAAATTTTTTTGACAATATCTTAGGAAAAGACAACAAGGATCACAAACCAAGGAAGCACATCAGAATGAGTCCATCAGGCATGACAAGAAATTAAATGCAAAGGTGGAGAATACAACAACAAAAAAAGTCATTACAATAATAAGTCAACACATATCAGGTATAACCATCAATGTTAATGGTCTCAATTCACCATTCAAAAGAAATACACTGGCAGAATGGGTCAAGAAGCAAGATCCAACAATATGCTGCATACAAGAAACACACTTAATTCAAAAAGAAACTCATAGACTAAAAGTTAAAGGGTGGAAAACAATACTCCATGTGACAGGAACCAGAAAAAAAGCAGGAGTAGCTATTCTCTTTGAAGATCAAGCAGATTTCACATCAACACTGAACAATCCAAGAGGAAGAGATGACAATAATAAATATATATGCACCAAACACTAGTGCACCCAACTATATAAAACAAATACTAACAGACATGAAGAGTCATATATGCACTAATACAATAGTCATGGGGGACCTCAATACTCCACTATCACAGATAAGTCAACTAGAAAAAAATTAGTAAAGAAATACTAGAACTCATTCGAACTCTTGAAGAATTGAACTCAACAGATGTTTACAGAGTGCTCCACCCCACAAAATCATACACATTCTTTTCAGCTGCACACAGATCATTCTGCAAAACAGACCACATACTTGCTCATAAACCATGTTTAAGTAAGGACAAATGAACTGAAGTTATTCCCTGTATATTATCAGACCATAGGGCGATGAAATTGGAGACAATAGGAAAAGAAACTGCAAAAATTTCATAACCATTTGGAAATTGAAGAGCACACTGCTGAATAACCAATGGATCAAAGAGGAATTTAAAGAAGAAATCAGACAGTTTCTTCAATTAAATGACAATGACAATATAACATATTGGAATCTATGGGACACAATGAAAGCAGGCTTATGAGGGAAATTCTTAGCAGTGAATGCTCATATTAGAAAAACAGAGCGAGCCCAATTAAACAACCTGATGATGAACCTCAAGTTTTTAGAAAAAGAAAAGCAGGACAAACCCAAAGCACATACAAGGGAGGAAATTATAAAGATCAGAGAAGAAATCAATGCAATGGAGACTAAGGGAATAATACAAAAAAAACAATGAAGCCAAGAGTTGGTTCTTCAAAAGAATCAA
>NW_004624783.1:16136152-16149604 GCF_000247695.1 Heterocephalus glaber
AATATATTAATAACATATTTCATCTAATAAAGGAGAATGCAGATATGTACATAGTTACAAAGCAAGCAACAATACAAATCTCCCACTCTTTCTAATCTAACATTCCTGAAAAGTAAACTGAATTTTTACAGATTCAAAAAGAGAACTAAAACAACAATTAAAGAAAAAATTCCAAATAATTCACAGTGGCACCTGCTATGAGAGGTGGTGAGTTGGCGTGTGGGGAAAAGGGAACACAATAAGTCATTCAACTTTATGTTTTTGGACATTGCTTAAGTTGTATTTGAGCAGTTTTGAAAATTCTACTTCAGTTTTATTGCTTTTTCATGATTGATTTCAGTATACATAATTAGAAGATACACTGTGCTCCTCTAATTAATGGTGTAAAGAGATATAAAACTTTGTTCATTTTTTCCATTAAAAAAAAGGTCAATAATATAAAATGGCATCTGGCCAGTAGTTGCTGATGCAGCTTCTCATAACTACACATAAATTAATGTATTAAACATAACAAAAGGATGAAAATTTAAAATGCTATCAAAATCGAATATTTACAGTCAACCAACTATAAAATTTTGGAAGAATTGCTGCTAGTTATGAGTTCAATAAGCAGAGCTTTTGTAATCCAGAATTGTCAGTGATGAGAACAATTAGAAAATAGATAAATCAGTGGAGAAGAGTACAAAATACAATTTAATGAATTATTGAATTTCCTTGTACCCTTTTAAATGAAAGCCCCTCATTCTTCACGTAATCTGCTTACTAACACTATGAGGAGTTGTCTGTTAGAAAAGTCTGTAGAAATGGATTTGTATAAGATGTAACATATGTGTATGGCTTTTAGTGTATGTGCTGCCAAAGCAAGCACAACATATGTGTATGGCTTTTAATCAATATGTTTTTGAAAGTCATTCATGTTGACTCATGTGACATCACTGTTATCTTATGATCTGATTTTCTATTCGCTTATCATGGAATTTGGATTATTTTCAGTTATCACCTCTTGAGAATTAAGTGACTATGTGAAGCAGATGAAAAGTATCCAATTCTCCCCTTTTTCATGTGCCAGCTGGAGGAGGAAATGGGTCAACAGCTGCAATCCCCCCCCCCCTATTTATTCCCTCTCCTCACAACAGTGCACTAGGACAGTTTGCCTCAGAATCCCCCCTCCACTCTGGAGGTTGGTTTTCTGTTCAACAGGCTGTTCTGACAAGGGGTGCACTTGGCTATCAGCTGTGGCTCCCCTCTCCAAATTCCCCCAGTCCAGATGCTAAAAAAGGAGGGACAACACTGATGTGGTTAACATCAGGGAAGAAGGGATCTTAGCCCATTATTAACATACCCTGTCTCCTCAAAACTCAATAGCTGTGGTGAACATTTAGCCCTTCTGAATATTCCCTAGTTTTAGCCTTGCTATTTTTCATGGAGACACAATAAATGTGAATCAAACAAATCACATGTGGCCATGAGAGCTGGACTGTCCAGGATGCCCTGTATCTGCTTGAACCTATCATAGGGCTACATTTGAACCAATCAGGAGGCCGTAGTTTGAACCAATCACAGGCTGACACTTGGAAGTATCACAGGTCTGGAGTTGCTATAGAAACAGCACTCCCTTCATACTTCTTGGGTTAGTCTCAGAGGGCTCCTGCTCATATAATGACCCCCCTGGGCTGCCACCAATGTCCTGTTACAATTAAGCCTTGCTTTGGTCCTCTTATAAATTGCTAGTGATTATTGGGCAGTGTGCACTTGGAAGGTCATGTAAATATGCTTAGGAATCCTGAGTAGTGTGGACAGCATTGTCACTTTATATGAAAAAGCAATAAACACTAGGGGTGTTATCCCTGAGGAGCTCAGATCCCACCAGCTGATAAAGACCAGCAATAGAGAGCAGCATCTGGAAGAGACCAGCACTTGGTGAAGTCTCTCAACAGTGTTAAATGAGTGCTAGATGGATTGCACTTCTTTGGTGTTTGAGGTGGTATTTCTGTGGCTTAGATTGGCACATGTGCTTCAAGATATTGGGTTTTATTTGTTTGTTGCTTCAGGGAAGGATTGGTTCTTTACCTGTTGGAATCAGATTTTCTGGATAGGGAGTCTGAGTTCCTCAGACATCCTTGTTGCTAATTTATGGTACTCTCTGCTCTTTATTGCTATTGTTTATGTGCAGGTGATTTGTGGCTGTTAATCTAGACTGTGTATTAGTCTGAGAAAGTATTGGCCCTTAGATTTATTTGGTCTGCTATTGTTTTAGTGTAGTTTGTTGATGTCTTTTTTGAGATTCTGTCTTGTTCTGATATTTTTCTTAGAAGGATTGAAAGTGTGTGGTATGAAGGAGAGTCTGCTTTTGATACTTGGTTGTAATATTTATATTGTCCTAGGTAATGCCCAAAAGGTAGTGAGTTCAGTTTTTCCTTTGCTTTTATGCTCAACCTAGTAAACATCTTATCAAACATGGGAGTCACTAGGAGTGTTCCAAAGGAATCACCACTAGGATGAACTTTTAACTGATTAGAGCAAGTTTAAGAAGGGTAGTTTGAAGAAAAGGAGGCAGATATTTTTCTGTAACAAATTCTGGCCTCAGTGTAAAGTGGGAAAACAAGAATGTTGTCCAAAGAATGGGTCTCTAGACCTAGTCTAGACCTAGTCTGTGAAAGGGAAGGGAAGAGGTGAGAGATCCCATACATCTAGGTATTTATGAAGATATTTGTGTGACTGCTATTTCTGAATCCCCTAGATTCACTCAAAGAACCCAACAGAGACAGATCCCAGTCTCTCACCAGCACCTCACCAGCAGCTTTTACACAATCTCTACATTCAGTATGGCACCCTGCATCACCTGATGTGGGGTCATCCTCTCTGTCTCCTGAGCCAATTGATAGTTCCCTTTCCCCTACTACCACCTCTTTTTCATCCAAAGCAGTGGCCTGTTTACCTCTGTCCTCCCTACCACATACCCCAGCAGTCCCATCAGGATTGGGATCAGGAAACAAATTAGCATTGGTCCTTATGGGAAGGATCAGGTGCAGATGAAGGAGTTATAAGAGTACATATTACCTTCTCAGTGATAGACATGGCTTAGTGAAAGGAAAGGTTTGGTAGTTTTCCTGAGAATCCTGATACATTTAGTGATGAGTTTGTTAAGTTGAGCACAATATTTGTTCAAACTTTGAGAGATGTGATTGGAGTGTTAAGTCATTGCTGAATTTCTGACAAGAAAGAATGCATTCTTTTAAAAGCTGCTAGAGTAGCAGATGGGTTGGCAGTGAACACTCAAGATGACAATGTTCAGAGGTTTCGTGAATACAGTTTTCCACACTGACCCTTGATGGAACCTTGAAATTTCTATCTATAAGAAGAGAATGGAGGGATTTTTGTAACTTGTATTTCAGAATGAATGGGAAGGTATCTGGTTAAACTTATCAATTATGACAAAGACAAAGAGATAACACCGGAAAGGAAAGAGAATACCACTATTTTTTTTAACTCACTTGTCAGAGGCTTTCCAAAAGTATACTAACACTGATCCAAGGTCAGCAGAGGGGAGAGCCCTAATGGCCATGAATTTTACAATGCAGTCTGTCCACAATATTAGGAAGAAAACTTTAAAAGCCTGAAGCAAATCCCAAACCCCACTGTCAACCCCACTGAAGGAGGAGGCCTTCAAAGATTATAATAACTGGGACCAGACATAAGAGGCAAAAAAGAGCATGAGGTTAGAAAAAAGCCACAGCTTTCGGCTGCCTTAATTGAACTGTTGCATCAGGGTAACTTACAAGAGCCTCAAAATTTATTCAGTAAGCAGTGAATAGAAACAAGTGTGCATGTTGTCAAAGAGAGACTCATTGGAAAGGGAAATGTCAAAACTGAGAAGGGGTCAGCTTCCTGATAACCTATTTGAAGCCCAGGATCAGACACGCTCTCCTGAAAAGGAAAGTTAAAACCTAAACTGAGAAAATCTGGGAATCTTCTATGCCCCACTACAATCAGGAGACGTCACCATTACCCTGGAGAAGCCTTAGGTAACCATTGCATAGCAGGTAAAGAAAAACATAATTTTTTTTTTTGACAGTAGGACAGTCATTACAAAATCTCTGCCCAGGCATATTTTGTATGTTTAGCTTGATGTAACATTTGGGTCTCCAATTTCTGTGGTCCTTATTTTGAGACCCTGTAACCTGGGTTCTAGCAAGCATATCAATTGAAGGGGCCCATAGCAACTCTTCAAGGCCTTTTCTGAATGGTTGACTTCAGCTGCACTTGGATGCCTGAGTTTATCTAATATAAAGTCTTCATATTATCCTTTGTCACTCTGAGGCATATGGGGTGAAATCAAGAGTCTTTACTCAAAGACTAAGAGGTTTCTCCTGGCTGGTCCCTTATTTCTCCATAATCTTAGATGTAGTGTACTTGGATGACTTAGTTATCTAAGAGCAGTGTCTGTAACTGGGAAGAAAAATTTTTAAATTGTACCTAAGCCAATATTTGGAAGTATAGACCTTTCACTAGGGTCAAACTGTCTTAAAAGCAAAAAGATATCAGTGGATGACTGGAGGCCAACTATTGAGTTCTTCTCTTAGAAGGCATGAAGAGGGCAGGATTGCTTTTGGTCTGAGTTAAAATTCTACATGGAGGGAAACTGAGTTCTGTTTTGATGAAAAAACTATAGGATTTAACAAACCATTTTAATTTTGTTGAAGAAAAAGTGATTCTGTTTGTACTCACCTTTGTGGAGCATGTTTCCAGATATAGATCTAGAAAAGGAAATGAATGAGATGTAAAGATGAATGGATATGAAGAGAGAATATGGTTTGATAAGGAAGAATTTTGAATGATAAGGTTTTGGCAGATTATTAAAGTAAGTTGCAGTAGGTTTGCAAGGAGTAAAGCTTATGAAAGCTTATAAATATGTATGTGTAGTGAAGTTGGCTATATATAGTTTGCATTCAAAATAGCAATCCAAACAATGAAGCCTGGAAGGTTATTGGGTATGATAGTGGGCTTGTCTCTGGAACACTGTTCCCTAATGCTCTAATCAGGAGAATAAAGAGGCCTCAGACTCAAGGACACCTTACAATATCCTCAAGGTAGTGGGCAGAATAAGGAGGACAAATTCTCTTGCTTGGAGCTAGTCTTTCAAAGTGGTTAGGGAGTGCTACATGGCAATCATTATTTGTAGGATTATTTATTTATGGTGTTCTTTTATTGGGAAAGGGCTTAGAAAGACAATTAAGTAGGTAACTGCAATTGCAAAATATTCCTTATGAGTAATCCTTAGTCCCATCCCATTCTTTATGCTCTAACTCCTGTCTCCAACATCAAAAACAGTCCCCAGGGGAAGAATAGTAGATAGATTTTATTCAGATTCCTCCAAATCTAGGTTGCAGACGTCTCTTGGTATTTACTGACACTTTTATGGGGTAGGTTAAGGCTTTCCGTATCCACATAGTGAGCAATTGAGGCCAGCAAAATGATTATTATATTTTTTGTAACTCCCTGTATGTATGAATCTGAACTTCCCAAATTTCTTTTAGGCTGTGCTACCTTTTACTGTGGGCCTTAACTGCTAGTATTTTTTGGGTGAAGTAATGATGATAGGGAAAGGTTGATATATGGCTCATAGGGTAGTATTTCCACTTGAAGTCCACAGGCCTAGTGTTTGCTAATTTATTGACACAATTCCAAAACAACATTTTCATATTAGTAGTGCTGCAAATCCCATCTCCCACCCAAGGGTGAACTCTCAAGTGGGATATTAGGAAAAACCATCAGACTTCTGAATCCTCAGGGCCAGTATTCCCTGCATGTGGCAGCCAAATTTCCTTCACTGAAAGGTGCTGGGAGTGGCTTATTTTGTTTTTGCACTATGAGAGAAAAAGAATTTACTAGACCATGCACAGGCAAGAAGGGGATGGAGACAAAGAAATGTAGGACCTGTCTGGAATGGGTCTGGTTGTTCTTTCTTCTCTAGCCAAAAAGAGAAGATGTGGCTGGTGAGTTACACTTGCACATTATCCTAATTTAAGTCCAGCATCTGTCGGAACAAAAGGCCTAGATTATGGGCTTGGTTCCTTTTATCTTGCAATGACAAAAGGAGCAGCCCTGGCCATCTGACTCCTCTTCTGTTTTAAGTAAGAGGCACAAATCATGTACCCATGGGGTTATTTATATGACCTGTCCTTCTCACTCTCACTTTGTTCTCCAGGTAGTAGTTTTGGTACAAAAGAGGCTTTATAGACAGAGAATAAATGGCACTGGAAGATTAGAAAAGTTTGATTTTGAGGTTTTTACACTTTGAACCTCCTAATGGAGGTATAAACTGAATGTGTTTCTGAGCCTAGCCACACCTGCTCTGGGCTCTAATTTTAAGGACAATAAAAATAGAAGTGCATGCTGATTGGCTAATTCTCTTCTAGTCCAGGGGTCATTTGGGGTTACAGTAGCTACTAGTACTGTAGGGATTGTGTGGGGGCAGTTATGAGTTCCCAAGATGGCTTGAGGGGAACTTTTTCTGTGGATAGACAATCACACAGTATACAAGCCAAAGGGTATCTTTAAGGTCAAGTTTAGCTCAAGGAGAATATGGTTGATCTTCAGAGGGGAGTGGTGGAAGATCTCAAAGTGTGGGAGTTGTTGGAAATGTTTTTTTCTCAGGAAGAAAGCCAGAACAGTCTTGAAGGCAGTTCTCAGATCAGAAACACTTAGAAGAGAGTACACTTGTTGTTTCAGAGGATGAAGTTGTGATGGCACTGAGTAAAGGAACCACAACAAATATCCTCTAGAAGCAATTATACTACCTTGTATCTTTAACATGTTGGCAAATTTGTGTTTTCTAGAATAGAGAACTCCCACATTATGCTTCTGACAATGCAGAGCTTCCAATTGTTGTCTCCCTTTGTAAGATTTTTATTCCTCCAAAAGGCAGGGTCAACAGCACCAAGTCAACATCAAACCTGTTTCAAAAGAGAGACCATCATCCTTTAGCTCTCTTAAGATTAAGTAGGATAAACTCTAACAGGGAGGAAATGAGACAGAGGATTGTCTCACTCTCCCTTGTTTAGAGGAGAAGGTGGGTTAGCAAACAGCTGTCATTCATTTCCCTCCAGTTTCCTTGAATCCCCCTTCTCCTCTAAAGATAGAGTGAGACAAGTTGCCTCAGGGCCCTCCTGCCATCTTGGAGTTGCTTCATGGCCATTCACCAGGCCACTCTGACAGCATGTGTAGTTTGGTTATTAGCTGTGGCTTCCCTTTCCTACTCCCTCTATTTCAGACACTGAAGAATGGGAGGGAGACCACCCTGATATGACTAATATTTGGGAAGGAGGGATCTTGGCCCATTATTAACATCCCCAGTCTCCCCTAACCTCAATATCGGTGAAGAACACAGCTAATCTTTCTGAATATTCACCAGTTTCAGCCCCTCCCTTTTTAATGGTGAGATGACAGCTGTCAATCAAATAGTTCACATGCAGCCCCACAGCTTGGCTATCTGGAATGCCCCGAAGCTACCCGAAACAATTACAGGTCTGCACAGGCTTAAAATGGACCAATCATAGACCTGTAGCTACTATATAAGCAACATTCCTTTTACATTTCTTGGGTTAGTCTTGAATAGCTCCTTCTGATGTACTGACCCTACTGCGTGCTGTAAATGTCCTATTAAAATAAAGCCCTCCTCTGGTGATCCTATAAATCTGCTCATGATTATTTCTTGGGTAAAGTAGGCTTGGAAGGTCCTATACTACTCAGTATTCTGATTAGTGGGGTCAGAGCAGTTACTTTAAAGGAAAGAGCAATGAACACTGGAGACCTTCAGGCCTGAAAATCTCCAGAGGCCAGTAGCTGACAAAGATCAGTAACAGAAAGTAGCATCGGGCAGAGACCAGAACTGAACAGTTTCTGGACACTGTATGGAAGCAGCTGGGAGCAGCCGAGACTAGCAGTCTGTCAACTGCTGGCATCTGGCATAACTGGTGTCAACCAGTTGCATCAGGGCTGGTGGCAGAGGTATATTTTGCTGATTCATAATGTTTATCTGAATTGAGTAAAAGAACCCTCAATTGATTGGCAACATATGTATTCACATGCATATGTTTTGGTGATCTTGCTTTTATTTTCCTTGAATAAATACCTAGACCTGAAATCATTGTTTCATTTAATAAGCTCATGTTGGAGTTTATTTAAAAATTCTTGAATTGTTTTCTGGAATCAGTAGACCATTGTATATTTTTAAAAACGTTGTATGATTTAATTTTTTCTACATACCTGTCAATCCCTTAAGTTTTCTGCCTTCAATGTTAACCATACTAATGAATTTGTATCATGTGTGTTAATTTACAATTCAGTGATTATTACTGATGATTAATATCTTCTCATATATTTACAGAATATTTGTATGTCTTTTGTGCAGGTACTTTTCCAATATTTTATTTGTTATGTTTTATTAGAATATATTTGCAGTATGTAATGTTTAGATTCATCTCAGGAAATAAGTTCATGCACTTAGGATATCTTAACTCTTTCTATTCCCTTTCCTCTCCCCTCTCTATCCCCTCCCTCCCCCCTCTTTTTGTCTTCTAAATTTTTTTCCATTTGCACACCATCTATCTCTCTGTTTCCTATTGTCTAACTTGTATTTCATATTTAAAATGATTTATACTTTGGCTTTCTCACATAATAAAGGTCATGCTATGTTTAAACTTATGTCTGATTTATTTCACTTAATATTGTGGTCTCAAGGTGTATCTATTTTACTGCAAATAACTCAAATTTATCTTTCTTTATGGCAGAGTAGTGCTTCATTATGCATAGACACCACATTTTCTTTATCTATTTATTTGTTGATGTATATTTATGGACCACTTCTAAGATTTACCTACAGACATTCCTCATTGAAAAAGCAAGGTTCCAATCCCAGGAATAGATCATTAAATGAATTGGTCACTAAATGAGGAATTGTATATAGTACACTCAGAAAAAAATGGTCAAAACAAATTCCAACTTGATGACTTTGGTTTTATTTGCATAATTTTTATATGCAGTACTGTAATGTATAACAGTAGTGTAAAACTACATTACTGTACTATACAGTACAATCAGCAAAAATTAAAGTACTGTAAAAACAAGCTATGCTATATAAAAAAGACCTTAAGTCTCTATAGACAAGATGCACAGAATTCTCCAAAAAAAAAAGACAGGCTGTAAGTCTGAACAGTACAAATTCTGTACAGCATATCTCTGTCATAAGTCTGAGCAGCTGTCAAACAGGTAAGTCCTTAAATGAGGAATATCTGTGTCATGAACTGTGCTCCTATATACATGGGTGCAATCTAGAAATTAGTGTGGAGATTCCTAAAAATAACTTAAACTAGAGTTTCTATAGAACTCAAGTCTTCCTCTTTTGTATATCTTCCCAAAAGAGTTAAACATGTTATACAATGCTTTCCTATTTTGAAACTGATTTGTTTTTTCTTATTATGTGACTGTAAACATTCTTTATGTATTTTTTACAAATATTCATTATATATGTATAGTATATGTAATATTTTCTTCACAATGTCTTTCAAAAATCAAAATTGTTGAAGTAATCTTTTAATGCATCATTTTTTTTCTATTGTGAGTTATGCTTTTGTTTAACTGTCTTGGAAAACTTTACTGACCTCAGTGTTGTGAAGACTTTCTAGAAGTTAAATGTTTCACCTTTACAATAAAGTCTGTGATACATTTAATCAAACTCGTGTTGTATGTACATTGTATGGTGAGGATTGAGCCTCCATTTTTGTGAAATGGATATATAAGACACAGTAAAGCCAAAAGTATTTTGACAAAGTTGAACACAGATAGAAACTAATGTTATATAAACTCTGTGAAAGACATGGTAGGAGCAAATATACCTGCTCTAACTTAACTTTTGAAAAATATTTTCCCTGAGTACAGCATTCCGAATTAATTTCATTTTTTTTTAACCAGTGTAAAAGTAGCTTTCTATGTCTTTTCATTTCTATAGATTCTGGTTAATACTCATTGTTTTTGGACTGTTACTGCACATTATGTAATGTTTATTTACTCATATTGTTTCATGTATTAATAATTCATCCATTTTTAATTACAGTACTAAAGAATATTGATTATTGAGGAAATTTATGTCATAGTTTATTCAGTAGATGATAGACTTCTGGGTCTTTTCTAATTTTTCTATTAGGAAAATGTCGGCTATAAATATTTATGGGGAGATTTTATGTTGGCATACATTTTTATTTCTCTTCCTTAAAAATTAAGGAATGATTTCTGGGAAGATGGTGGAATTGTGAGCAGCAGAGAAACAGCCTTTCTGATATTTGGAATCCAGATGCTGGAGTAGAGCAATATGAGGAAGAGAAGGAGGAGGTAAGTGGGTCCTTGGGATCCAGTAAGGATCTAAAGCAAGAGAGGGACCGCAACTCAGGAGAGGAAGGGGGCACGTGGCGTTTTCTCCCTGAGCTCCAGCTTAGGCCTCCAGAGAAATGCACGAGTAGAATGGAGCAGCAGATGCTGCAGGCTGCAGTGGCTGATGAGTTCTGGGGTTCAGACACCCCCCAGGAGAGGGTGATTGGCTGGTAGCCATTTTGTAAAGGGGTCAATGGACTCAGAGCAGTTGTGGGTTGGCTCCATCTAGTGGCTCCAATTGTCAGGGTAAGGTGCAACTGAGTTCAAGCCAGCAGGTCAGGGAGCCAAGTGCAAGATGGTGGGGAGCTGAGTTCAAGCCAGCAGGAGGCATTTGAGGTGTTGCAGGCTGAAAAGCTCAGGTTTCAGCCTCATAGCCAGAAACTAGAAGCAGCCTGAACTTTAGTGGAACTAAAGGTCCAGGTTTGCTAGTATTATCCACCACTGCATAATTCTACTGCTGGCTTGCTGGGAACCATCAACATGAATCCCTGTCTGGCCTCTCTGTCAACCAGTGACAGCAGAGACATGCTCTAAAGTGAACATTTTTTTTCTGCTTTTCTTTGCTTTAAATTTTTTTTTCTGTTTTTTCTCTTTTTCTTGATTGTTCCTGCTTTTATATGATTGAGTACATTGGTTCCAGGGTTGTTTTTATTTGTTTTGTTCTGTTCTTGTTTCTGTTTCTTCCTTCTTTCTTTTCCTTCTGTCTTCTTCACTAGTTCCCAAAGCTTGCATAATCTTCCTTTTTCCTCCAACATGGTTCTTTTCTAGTCTTTTTCGTCATCTAGTTCTCTATTTTCCTACCTAACCCCTTTTAAATTTTCTCTTCTGAGGGTAAAATCACCATAGTGAGGGGATATTTACTTACAGAATTTTCTGGTTTGCTTTTGACTTGGTTGTATAACTACAAATCCTGTTCATATAATTAAAGGTGGTAAATTAATAGTTGCAACAGTCTGTCATTTTCTGGGGTGTGTTTGATGCTATTGTTATTACTGATTGTACTATTTTAGCCAAGGTGACATAGTTGTTCGAATCAGTTGTTCTTCCTTCTATGCCAAGACAGAGATTACATGAGGGTCAAAAAAAATAATATAGGCCAGTGCCAAAGAACAAAGGGCTAGGCCAAATAGGCTGCAATTTCTTATCCCTAATAAATTGAAGAGGTAGAATCTTGCAACAGGCTCAAAACCCAAAAGCCTGAAATACATCTCTCAGAAGTAGTCATTTCTTAAGGGTTCTCAATACTAGCAATAAAGATATCTATCATAAATAATTTATAAACATCAACACAGGAATGACTCAATTAATAAAATATAGAAAATGAGAAGACACAGAAGCAAGATGCAACCCTAGACTTCCAGCTTGCCAAAGGCAAAACCAGAGGGCAGTGAGGTGGAACAATTCAAAGGTCACCCACTTGGACTCTTTGAAGTAACAACAGAAGTAACAAAGCAAATGAATGAGGCTCTAGAGAAGATCAAATTAGAAATAATTTCTCAGATAACTATCTCAGATGATGACTGTAATAAAGAGCATGATTAGGGAATCTAGAGAAGATACATATATAAAAAAAGAGGATGTTCAGAAAATCATGGAAACCATGATTGCCCAATGTAGGAAAGAAATGGAATTCATGAAATAGATTCAACTGGATATCCAGGAAATTAAAAATTCTGTTGAAAGTATATACAGTAGAATGAACAAATGTGAGGACAGAATATCAGGCCTAAAAGACAGGATTGCAGTTAGTAAATCATGAAAAAAAAGATTTTTTAATGATAGCAAGTGACTACAAGAATTCAATTCAACAGCTGCTAGATGAAGCAAAGAAGAATAATATAAGATAGATCAGAGTCAGTGAAAAAGCAGGAGATAGCACAAATGATATAAAAAACTATTCACTGAAGTAATGGCAGAAAACTTCCCAAGCATGGAAGAAGAATTTGACATACAGATAACTGAGGTATATAGAATGCTAATTAGCCATGATAAAAAAATTTATATCCAGCTATGCTACTGAATTTGATTATTAAATCTAGAAGTCACTTGGTGGAAATTTTGGTGTTTTAAGATTAAAACTAAAATCATATCTCTCACCATGCACTAAACTAAAATCAAAATGGATTAAAGATCTAAATATTAAAATAGAAACGCTGAACCAGTTGGAACAGACGTTAGGTAGAACTCTTGACAACATAGGTGTAGGCAAAGACTTTATGAGCAAAACCTCAGTTTCACAGGAAATATCACAAGAAATCAAAACTGAGATCTCATTTTACTAACAAGCTGTTGCACAGCAAAAGAAACCACAAATAGAGTGAAAAGACAAGCTATAGAGTGGGAAAAATTTTTGCCAGCTGTTCCTCAGACAAAGGAATAATATCTAGAATATATAAAGAACTGAAAAAAATCAGACCCCCCAAATTAAAGACCTAACCCAAAAATTGACATCTGAAATCAATAGACACTTCTCAGATGAAGAAGTAGAAACAACAAATAAAGATATGAAAAAACATTCAGCATCACTGGTCATCCCACAGATGTAAATTAAAATAACACTGAGATTCCATCTCTCTCCAGAAATAATGACTGTTGCTAAGAAATCAGTCAATAACAAATGCTGGAGGGCCTGTGAGAAAAAAGGAACCCTGCCCCAGTGTTGATGGGAGTGTAGACTGGTAAATCTCTGTGGAAATCAGTGTGGAGATTCTTCAAAAAGCTAAAACTGGAAGTTCCATTTGACCCGGCTATTTCCCTTCTTGATATCTTCCTGAAAGAAATAAAGCGTGATATCACAGCAATATTTGCATGCCCGTATTTATAGCTGCACAGTTTGTAATAGCTAAATCTTGGAAACAGCCCAAATGCCAGTCAACTAATGAATGGATAAAGATATGTGTGTGTGTGTGTTTGTTAGTTTTATTTTTTATTTTTTTCCCCCATTAACTTTATTGGTACATTTTAGGTATAAAATACAGTTACATTCATCATTGGGATCTTGTACCATTACATGAGTCTCTTGGT
>NW_004624783.1:16152459-16164796 GCF_000247695.1 Heterocephalus glaber
TATTTCTGATTTCATTTTTCCCAGATCCTCTTTTGTTGCCAGTTCAGAGTGTCCAGGTGGTTGAGTATCAGAGTGTTCCATCTCATTTCCCTTTGGAGTCACTGTAGGTGATCTGGAAGTCTGTTTTTGAGACTTGTTTATGTGTCTTCTCATTTCCATGGGGGGTGGGTGTTTCTGGCACCCACGTGGCTCACCTTCTCTGCCCTAGGAGCCTGGGATGGAGGTGGAGTGCTTTCTTCTGGGTGCTGGGACTGGCTGAGCTTCTCTGGCCTAGGAGCCTGGGATGGAGGCGGGGAGCTTCCTTCCGGGTGCTGGTACCACCTGTGCTTCACTCGTGTGTTTTAAATATATACAATGGAGTTCTGCTCTGCCACAAATAAGGATAAGCTTGAGACCTTTCTAGGTAAGTGGATGCACCTTAAAGCCATACTCTTAAGTGAAATAAATCAGATAGGCATGATCAAATATCACATAGTTTCTCAGGTGTGAGAAACTGAAAGTGTAAATAAGGAATAGATATACTAGTGTACTAGATACTGTGAATTGGGAAGAAAATGTTCAAGTTGGAAGGGAAACTAGGGAAGGGGGAGGTGGAAAAAAGAAGGAAAAAGGAAAAAAGGGAATAGAAGGAAAAAATGGAAATAAAGCTCTTTTACATAAAGAGGGGAAGAGGGGTTGAAGGAAGGGGAGGAAAAGAGGAATAAAGAAGAGTCAAAATATATCATGTACAGGTACAAATTACATATGATGAATATTATGTATATCTAAAAAGTACCAATAAAATAAATTTAAAAAATAAGAACAAAACATTAAGGAATGATGGTCCAATGTAGTTTCACATTTAACTTTTAAGAATGAACTGGTCTATAGCTATACTCCCTTGAATGAATCCAGTTTTGTCCAATCTCAGAAGAAAGCGATAGCTTCTGTGACATTGTGCATTCTCACTGGCAATGAAAAAGATTTCAAATTATTTCAGATTATTAACATTTGATAATGTTAAACTTATTTAATATTTAATGGTTGTATCATAAAATGTGGTTTTATCTTCTATTTCTCTAATGAATAATGATGTTGAATATATTTTAAGACACTTACGTGCTATTCACATCTCTATTATGAAGTGTCCAACTTGTTTTCTTATTTTATTGGACTGTTAATGATGAGTTTAATGGGCTTACATTCTGGATAAATAATATTTAACATTAGAGATTTTTTTTGGGTACCGGGGATCGAACTCAGGTCCTTGTGCTTGCGAGGCAGGTGATGGAACCACTGAGCTAAATCCTTGGGGCTGAGTTCGATCCCTGGTACCCAAAAAAAGAAAAATAATAATAATATTTAACAAATGTATTTCTTGTATATAGTCTATATTCTAGATGATAGCTTGTATTTCATTTAAAGTGAAGTATATTTTGTAGGATAGATGTCTTTGACATGGAGGTCAGTATATCATTTATTATTATTGTTATTATTTTATGGCTATCAGATTTTTGTGATTTATCAATAAATCTTCATTTCTATAGACTACTGAATCTTTTTTCCTGAAATTTAATTTTTGCTTCTCTAGGTCTATGAACAATAATATTTAATATTGTTTATTCCATAAATTCAACATTGATATACCTATTTATTGCATACAAACATCAAATTATTCCAGCAACACTTATTGACAAGACTGACATTTTCTCATTATATTATTTCAGTATCTTTGTCAGAATCAGTTGGCCATGTATGTGAAGACCAATGTATTTCTGGTTTCCCTATTTGAATCTATTGTTCTACATTTCTGTCTTTCTTTTTTTCCCATTGTAACATGTTTATTAATAAACAAATTTTATATTTTTCTATAACATTTATTTACTTATTTATTTATTTTATTAGTACACTTTTGGAGTGTATAATGTTTACATTTACCTTAGGGAGAAGACATACGTACATAACACATCTGAATTCTTTTAAATTCCTTTCCTTCCTAACTGCCTCCCTCCATCTCTAGACATATAATGATTATATTCCTTGTGGGTAGTTGGTATATGTACACAACACATCTACTATTGTACTGTCTTGATTATTGTCGCTTAGAAAATAAAGCTTCAAGTTAGGAATTGTAAGTTCTTTAGTTGTGTTCTCTTTGAAAGTTCTTCTGTTATTCTAAGTTCTTTGGATATAATTCCAAATTTATCAGTCTTTCATTTTCACCAAAATTGCCTGATGAGATTTTAGCAGAATAGGTGTTAAATCTCTAGTTGCAATGCTACTTTAATGAGTATTGTCCCTTCTGCTTTCTTTCCTTTTTCTATCTTCCTTTCTTTCTCTCTTTTTTTTTTTTAAAAAAAACAACTCTTTATTTTATTTGGTCTTCCATTTGTTTGGATTTGTGAATATTTATTTTTATGAGTTATCACCCTCAAACACCAATATGTATTTTGTTGGTCAAATTTTTTGAGATTTAGTTATTAAGAGTTCTTTCAAATAGTTTTTCTTATTCTTTCAACAGGCCTCATTTGTTTTGAATACTTTTATACTTTCTAGAATCACATGATTTTTTATGTTTGGATTGTATATCTTTGCTCTAGTCCTGTTATCAACCACTTTAACCAAGAATCTTTCTTCATTTGGGAGGAAAATTATTTTTAAAAGCACACAATTTAGAAATTAGGCATTGTCATTGAAAATGGGGATCATTGCTTCTAGAGCTCTTTTATTTTTAATTTTTAAAATTTGCTGAACTGGGAATTGAACCTAGGAATGTTTTTTTTTTTTTCAGTTGTTGTCAATAAGAAATTTGTTTCTTTTTTAAAAATCCGAATGCTGGCATTCTCCAAAACAATTTAACAGTTTTATTTATAATTCTTATCAAACTGAACTGCTGAAACTTGTTCACTGAAACATTTTAACTTTAGTGCTTTACATCCCTTATTAGTATTAAAAATTCACACACAAATGATTATGTGGAAAATGTGCTTAAGAGTCTACTATGATGGGAAACATTTCATTCTCAAAAATATTTTTTTCCTCTTCTTTCTGTTATTGGTAGTTCTGAATGTTAGATATTTTT
This sequence comes from Heterocephalus glaber, assembly GCF_000247695.1. The sequence continues at coordinate 16,155,521 of NW_004624783.1, forward strand.
CTCATGTGGCAAAAAGATACCTAAGTACATGATTGTGAGTGAAAAATTGAGGACAGAAATCAGGTATTGACAGTTTTTCCATTTTTATTTGTGTATGAACCCAGGATTTTAGACATTTCTTTAGTTTGAGATATGGTCTAAGTTGCTAAGTTGCCCAGGCTGGCTTGAACTGGCTCTTCTCTGCCTTTAGCTAAAATCTTCTCTGTTTCTCTGACCTTAACATTTTGAAAATTCTTTAAAGTTTTATTTTATTCTCATTTGCTTTTCTAAATGGCTAAATTTTGTCTTTTGTTCTATAAAAAGTACAATTCATGTATTTTGTCTCTCATTTAGTTTGTGATTGATATCACTTACCTGTGATGAATTTGTGCATTATGTTTATTTCTCATGGTTAGTGTGGGAAAAATGTTCTCTTGTGTTCTTTGTCTCCCAAACAGAAGAAAAAACATAAAAAGTATAGGCATTATTTTTTCAGATACTGATTGTCTCCATTTATGTCTGTCAAAGAATGTAATGCCAGGCACATTTTCCCATTTGATGTTGATCCACATGTCACTGAACTGCTGTTCATTTTAAATTTTATTTTTTCTAATCTTGTTTCTTGTGCCTTCGAGTTCACTCACTTATCAGAAGAGATCTCTGCAGAGTCGATGTACTGCGTCATCTAGTTAATTTTTATTTGCAAGACATTCATAGTGTTTTACACCTTTAAATATTTTAGATACATTTTTATATTTCATGTGTATTTTTTAAATTATATTTTATTAAATTCTTGAATATACTTGTAATAGTTCCTTTGCTATCCATGTTTCTTAATTCTACCCTTTCTGCCATTTCTGGGTCTGGTTGTATTAATTATGTTTACCACCATTTGCAATGATTTGCACATACATCTTTTTTTAGATATCAGTAACAATGATGGTGGTGAGTTTTAAACAGTATTGACTCTTGTTTTCCTGACAAGTTATTTACAAATGAATTTCATGTTTTTGAACATTGTCATTCAGGCTCATTAATATGATATTAAAGTGGAATTTACTCTAGAGCTGTCTGAACCTTACTCCAAATACATAACTCTTTAATTGATATTCACTAAATTATTCAAGCTCTAAACAAGGTGTGTGCACTCAGGATGGTTTGACCCTCAAGGTTTTCCAATCCTGTGAAACCTTTGAGAATTGCCAATCTTTAAAGCCCCTGACTATTCTTTGTCTCATATTGCAATCTCACATTGTGCATGCATTATATATAGCCAGAGACACATGGGGACTTCCTTTAGACTTCTTGATCCCTTTTTCTGCATCTGCATATATCTCACTTTTCCAGTATTTTAATCTGCTCATTCTGCCTGCATCGTCTTTCTCAACTCCTATTCTGCTCTCAGGAACTCAGTGAGATCACTATTATCTGCTTCAATTCTTCTTTTTTGTGATGTGGCCCAGAAACTGCCTTGAAAGTAAATGCCTGGACAAGTGATTCTTTGCTTACATCTTCTCTTCCATTTTCTCCTGGATTATAGTCCATTCCTGCTTTTTATCTGAGGTCTACAAACTGTTGTGTCATATATTCTCCAGTTTTACAGTTACTCACTTGCCAGGTCAGTTAGTCCATTATGGAGTGAGGTTAAAGTCCTCATAGCCTTTGTGGAAATTGGTCCTTTTTTGGTGTTAGTGATTACACAGACTAAGTTATAAGGAAATAGGAATATTCTCTATACTCTGTCCTAATTGTGTGGTAAGAAATATTCTTACACTATCTTGTCATATTTTTTTATATTTGGCTATAAAATGTATCTGAGTGCTTTTTATATAGGTGTGTGCATTCAATATCTGAAACAAACTGATCTTTATATTTCATTTAATTGAATTAGGTTTTTTGTGGGTAGATAAATGAGTGAGAATCACTGTTTTCTAAAGTTACTCATAAATAGGTGTCAGATTTTATATCAATAAATATTTAGTAAATATACAGCAAGAATTGGGTTCAACTTTTTCCTCACAGGCAGTGTGATGCACTAGTTAAAGCAAAAGTAGAAGAAATAGACATTTTAATATCAATGAAGTACTTTTATTTATTATTTTACATGTTAAAATTTTATTTCTTCCTCCATGTACTTTTTATAGATTTTGATCTTTCTGCTCTCTTATCTCAGGCTACAAGTCAGAGATTCAGAGAAAAGTTCCTTAAAACAACCCTAGGTCTTTATTACACCATCAGCACCAACTGCTTACTATTATAATTCTCAGTACCATGCATGGCTCACCATCTGGAGCTCTAAGCCCAATCAATGTGTTATATCTCTACCCCAATGTTCTGACCTATCTTTCCCAAAATAAGATTTTGTCAAATCTTAACCAGCCTACATAGTAAGAAGGATTTCCATTTTCAACCTTATTTTTAAAGAATTACAGATTGAACAAGTAACAATAATAGAGGAGAATATTGAAGAAGTGATCCTGTTATGGCTTGTGCTTAGATGTCCCTCCAAAGCCGAATGCTGTTGTATGTGGTGATTTTTCAAAGGTGGCTGGATCTAGGGTGTGTGATGCTGGGATCAAGGATGTGATGCTAAGATTAAGAATATGAGTGCTACTTGCTCTAATGGTGAGTAGCTTGGAAAAGATATGAGACAGAAAGAGGGTCATCACTTGTCCTTGCTGGTAGCTTGTTGCTTGCTGCTTGCTGCTTTCTGCCTGTCCTGCTTTGCCATGAACTGTTTCTCCTCTGCAATCCCCCTCTGCCATGCCACCCTGCCTTGGAGCCAGCCAACTATGAACTGAAACCTCTACAAACTGTGCGCTAAATAAACTTTTTCTCCTTTAACTTTAGTGTTGGGTATTTTGTCTCAGCAACAAGAAAAGTAACTAAGATTGATCTTGACTTCTTTTTTCTTTTTTTGACTTCTTAATATATAACAAACCTTGATATAAAACAATCATCATGGGCTGGGGATTTAGCTCAGTGGTTCTGCCACCTGTATCACAAGCTCAAGGACCCTAGTTTGACCCCCAGTACCAAAAGCCCCCCCAAAACAAACAAAAAAAGCCATCCCTTATGCAAATTAATTATTTCAGACTTATTTTCTCAAATGAAAAGGTTCTCTCTCTCTTGATTTAACAGGCAAGATTCCCCTCTCCCCTTTAGACATTTGATGATGGCAATGCCCTAGTGGTAAAAGCAAGAAGTTATAAAACTGCTAATTTTATTGAGTGTCTCAGGGAGTGATCATTATTTAATAAACAAGTGTGAAGTATTAAAGTGACTAGAGCCAAACTGACACTCCAGAGCACTAGCTAGTGCCTAGAACATGAAAATGAAGAAACCAAAAGCATGGGCTGGACTGCAAGAAAGAAGCCCTCTAATATAGTATGTTTGAAAAGATGAGCCGTTACTCCTTTTCTGGAAGGTTTTTGATCACAGTTCAGCTCAGCCATGTGATATTTTTATAAAAATATTTTGTGGTAAAAAGGACAATATATATATTATATTACTATATGTATATATAATTGTAATATGTGTACATGTAATTGCAATATTGATTTTAGTGGCAAAGCCACAGTTAAAAAATCTGCCTTTGAAACATAACAATTCCAATAATTACTTATTATTTTATATAATTATCTAAGTATCATCTAATTATATGTTTAAGTTGATTAGATTTATGAACTTTACTTTCTTCATCCAAAAAAACTCTCAGAATGACAATATACAAAAAATGTGTACTTATGTTCCTACATATGCCTAAACTGTATTGCAGGAAAACACAAAGCAAGATGATAAGTATTACATATTTAAGGGTGTAAGAAAAGAGATTTAGGTAACATCATTAAACTTTTCCTATATATTAATTTGAGTTGATTTTATATTTATACTGACATTTTCTTATTTTGTATTTAAAAAATAATTATAAAGAAAAAATAAGATATTAACATATTATGGCTTGTGTCTAGATGTCCCACCAAACCCTCATCCAGTTATAGGTGGGGCTTTTCAGATGTGGTTGGATCTAGAATGTGTGAGTCTAGGATTAAGTGTGTGATGCTGGGATTATGGAGCATATCCCAGACACCTACAGTGGATCCCAATCTCCTACTCAATGCTATGATGTAAGGCAAGAAGAAAGACTTAGAGACAGAATTAAGAAAAATGAGATAGTGAACTGGGATGGCCAGTGCTTGAGCAAATAGCAAAGGCCTTGAACAGCCAGAAGTGTCGATATTTATCGGTGACACAATCATTGTTAAATTGGGGTAAGGAGGCTATGTGTGGTTGCTAGGGATACACTGCTGATGAAGGCAAGGATTGTAAAAGAAGGGACAAAGCCTTTTTTGCCAGGAACAGAACAGACAAGATATAGGATGAGGTTAACAAGTAACCTTGTCTTTTCTGTTAAGAAGGTTTTAACTCTGGGAATGGAATTTGGGTGCAAGTCACTCTGACCTTGGCTTTGGTTGGACTCATTTCTTAGAACAAGCCAACTGTGGGGTTAACTCTTTACAGCCTGCACTGCTTACAGCCTGCCTTGGGCATAATCAACAGGGTGGTCTGCCACACATGTGTGGTTACTAATAATTAGTCCACTGATTGGTTTGGCATAGTTCTGAGTGTGGGTAATGGGAAAACCTACACTGGGTGTAAGTGGTACCCTCCCTAAGGGCGTGTAACATGGATAGAATATGGGAGACTGAAAGAGGGCTAGTATTGTGACTTGCTGCTTCTTTGCTATTTTGGAGCTTTGCTGCCTTCTGCCTGGTGCAAACTGTTTCTCCTCTGTGATGCTCCTCTGCCTTGGAGCCAGCCAATTGTTGGTTTGAAACTTTTACAACTGTGAGCCAAAATAAACCTTCTTAATTTTGGGTATTTTGTCTCAACAATACAAAAAAGTAACTAAAACATTGCATTTATATATATATGTATATATGTATACATATATATGTATACATATATATGTATGTATGTATATATACACATATATATGTTTTTTTGGGGTTATTGGTATTAAACTCAGGGCCTCATGCTTGACAGGCAGGTACTGTGCCACTGAGCTACATCCTTGGCCTGTAGATATATAATTTTAAATTATATTACGTGCAAATATATGAAAAATGTATGTAATATTAAACCTCACAGATAGGTTCACTCTTAATTTTAATTGCTTTTAAGCTCTGGTGTCTCAGTTTTGAATACTAAAATTAAGAATTACAAAAGTTACTGATCAGCAGTAATCTTAAGGAAGGCCTGCCAAAATGTATATCTTTTTTTATTTATCATCTTATGTTCAGGTGTTATAAATATGTTTAGTATTAAAATAAAGGACTTTTCTTCTTAGCTCTGTTCAAGATTTTATTGATATGATTGCATTTCATTTTAAATTCATATGAACAAATGTACACTTTTAAATTTACAACATTATTTCAATGTCAAAATACAAGCATTATTTCATTATTTAAAGGCTTTCATTGAGTAAATATGGGCATGGGGATATCTATAACATTGCAATAGATAAGGTGAATTGAATTGGGATTATAAATCAAATTTAACAGAAAATTAATATAGTGGTTTCTCACTTTTTCTTATATTGTTTCATTTTTCTGTAATTCTGTATATACAAAAGTTCTGGGATTTTTCTCTGATACCCAAAGTATGACTTTTAGTTACAAAGGTTTATTTTGACTCACAATTTATAGACATCTCAGTCTATGGTTGGTTGGCTCCAAGGGAAGATGGTAGGGCAAAAGGGACTTACAGAGGAGAAACAGTCCATGGAAGAGAAGGCAGAAAGCAGCCAGCAGAAATCCTTCCCTTCCTTTTTTTGCCATCTGTGCTACAAGCCTTTTGGGTGGTGCCACCACACCCAGGGTGGAAATTCCATTATCCACACCCAGAACTATACTAAATCAATTTAGTTGTCAAACACCAGTAATCCCAGTATTACATCCTTAATACACATTTACATGTCCTAGATTCACCCACCTCTGAAAAGCCTCACCTATCATTGCATGAGGCTTTGGGGGGAATATCTAGGTACAAGCTATAAGAATGACCTATGAACTAGTAGATTCATTGTAGATCTTTATTATGATTTATATCTAGATGTCCCCTGAAAGCCTTGTGTGCTCATAGGTGGAGCTTTTGGAGAGATGATTGGATCATGGGTATGTGATGCTCATCAGTACATCAGTGGATTAATCCACTGATGAGTATAGCTAAATGTGATGCTGGAAGGTGAAGCCTGGTGGAGGAGGTAGGTCACAGAGAGGCATGGCCTGGAAGGGTGTATTTCTTCTTTCCTCCCTTGATCTTTCTCTCTCTGCTTCACACTTTCATTCCTTGAGTTATTTCTCCTCTGCAGTATCCCTCTGCCATGTCAACCTGCCTTGAAGCCAACCGACCATGGACTGAAACTGCTATAAACTGTGAGGTAAAATAAAACCTTTGGTCTTCAAGTTGTTGATGTCAGGTATTGTGTCTCACTGATGACAGTTTAACTAAGATAATCCCAATAGAACATGGGTTGAAGAACACTATATTATTAAATGTGCAATAAATTGAAATGTACACTTTGATGCTTATAGATTTTTAAAAAAATGATTTAATGATTTTCATAGAAAATTTACTACTTGAAGAGGTTAATTTCAAATACTGGTAAATTTAACAAGGTGAAAGAAGAGCATAAATTAGATTCTTAATTAAATGAATTAAATACATATTCTTCTGATAATAATATTCATACATAGTAAATAAAATATTAACAGAATTATAGGACTATGATAACCATATAGAATATATTGTATTTTAAATATGTAAAATATGCATTGTATAACAATGCATTGCATATCTTGTATGTGATATTTAAAGATGCTTGTACGAAAGAATATCAGTGTTTATTGTTGATTTAAAGATCCTTGTCAAAATTAGTGCTTGAACAGATAATGTAAAAATAGCAGAATTCAATTGCATCAAAATACTATTCTCACTGATTATTTAAATATATGAACATTATACTAGAAGATTTCAATAATATCTGCTAAGTAACAGAATCTTAGAAACTGGAAAAACAGCCAACTTTATTGGCAGTCAAGATTATTGAAGCCTAAAAGCCAAGAAGTCATAAAATGGTCAAACAGACAGCAGAAATCTTGATATATTAGTCTCAAATATGAAGAGCAAACATGATTTATCTTTGTCTTACTCTTACTAGGATTGATGAGTTCTAGAAAGTGGTGCTCACAAGAAAGGGGTGGAGAAGTTTAAGGTGAAATCCATTCTTGTTCCTGAATATTTCTTCCCTTCACTCTATGAGATGAGTATACCACTTGTTATTGGCATTTGCAGTGCTTTCCCCTGGCTGGCTTGTGTATTTATTTTCCAGTATCAGGCCTAGCCATGCAGCTTGCTTCGATTAATAAAATATGAGTGAACTCAACAATATGTCAATTTTAAGCAACTTTATCTACTAACTCTCTTTAATTAAAGTGTGAACTTCAAATTACATAATGAATTAGGAAAAATTTGCAGCAGAAAGGTAATAATAATCCAATTACATCACAGAAATTCTTGCCTAAGATGTTATTCTTTGATTCAATAATCATTTCCTGAGAGCTTATAAGGCACTAAGTTCTTTGAGGACACTGGATGAGCATTTAACATTCTTACAGAAATCTCAGCAGAGATCAGGTGTTCTATCAAAGAATGCAAACTCTTCAAAGCTATCTCCTTTGCCTGTCAGTCTCTCAGTGGTATGAAATGTGACTAAAGGAGAAAAGAATCAGTTATTAAACAATGATTAAACAGGGGAGATAACCAATCACGATACAGAGAGGATATAATCAAGACATGCTGAGAAAACATAAGGACTGAACTGCCCAGGCAGTAAAGAGAAAAGAAATGGAAGGTTAGGTCTGCAAACTATCTTTGCAAATCAAAGCAAGGAAGAGATGTACAATGTAGATTTGCACGATAAGGAAACAGAAGTGAATTTCTCAAAAATGACTTGAAGATTTAAAGTGTTGTAATAATCTATTTAACAAAACATTGTCTGTAGAATAGGGTGCAAAAAAAAAAAAAGAGATGGAATGAAAAGGTAGCTTGTACACTGAAACAATCAGGTCAAACATTCAAATAACCTTTGAGAAAATATGAAAAGAAATTCCAAAGATCAAGAAACAGAGTGAATAAGGAAAAGTTATACAATAACATAGGCTATTATATTATATCATTATCAGCTTGAAGACAAAAAACCAATCAATGAAGAAGAAGGGAAAGAAATAAATATGAGAAAAGGAAAAAATGGAAAAAAAGTTTTTGAAAATAGGGAGGGCATGGGGATGGGAAAAAATAAGAACTAAGATATATTATATAAAGGTACAAATTCTCAATAATGAATGTCAGTATACTGTATACCTAAAATGTACCAATAAAATTAAAAAGAACTAAACTAATTAAAAGACTCAAAAGGAGAAATACTTCAGTTTCTGAATCCATTTAGAACAAAAGAAATGTAAGTATTTACCTAACAGATTGAACATATTGTAAGATGTTACAATATAAAATAATTTTACTAAATAAACATTTTAAAATAAGACAATCTAGAAGATGTTACATTTTTTCTGTTCTAGGATACCTTCTCTGATTCTAAATAATATTCAGCTATTATGTCTGCTTAGGTTTCTTATGGTTATGACAAAAACATCTCAGGCTTTGCATTTGATGGTCTTATGAAAAGTGTACTAAGCAATAACTAAGAAGGTTAGAGAAAAAAAACAGAGTTGAGGAGTCACCCTGAAAACACCGAATCAGCCCGTTGCAGACAGGCAAGTCTGTGGATGCGGTCCCGAGGTCGCCAGTCGAACTGAAAACACTGAATCAGCCCGCGCCCTGGCAGCAATCCACTGGGACCGCCCCCCCCGCCCCCACCATGCTCCTTTGGCCTCTTCTCTGTACAGCCACCTGGTTCCACACTACAAAGATGCAGAGGACACCAGACCAATAGACCACTGTACTGGAGCTAATCAAGTTCTCAGCATTTAAAGAAATCCTGCCCAGAGGTAGGGGCTTCTGAGCCACCATCCCACTCTCCTTGTCCAGAGGAAGGGGATTCTGGGCCACCATCCCTACCACTGCTCCCGGCCCCTGGCCCACCTCTTCCAGCTCAGAGGAGGTAAGCCATATGGGCACCAACAGCACCCTCCTGCCCCGACAGTTGAAATGAGAAAACACGTAAATAAGTTTCAAAATCAGACTTCCAGATAACCTAAAGCAACCCCAAAGGGAAAT
>NW_004624783.1:16170412-16185237 GCF_000247695.1 Heterocephalus glaber
AACATTAATGGTAGTCATTGCTTATTTGGATGAATATTTCTTCTTATTATTTTACTTATATAATAATAATATATAAAAATAATGTGTTTGAAATGACCCACCTTTGGAAATTACAGATAATTTCATGTGTGTAGCTATCCTCCATAATCTGTTTTACATTGATGTAATTTATTTTCTTTATTTTTCATATTTTATAAAATATTTAAATATATTTTATGCTGACCATGATGGTATATGCCTGCAATCCCAGCACTGTGAACGGGCAGAGCATGAAGATCAAAGTTTGAGCCCAGACTGTTCAATTTAGTGACTAAGGGAAACCCTAATTCAAAAAAATAGAAAATGGCTGATGTTCTAGCTCAGTGTGTAGACCTGGGGTTCAATTTCCAGTACAGAAAAAAAGTACATTGCATTGTTACATTGTAACCAGTTATTGATCAATACAAAGAGACAAATAATTTTTGGAAAAAGGCATGATGTGCAAGCACAAATACAGAATTCCATTCTATTTGTAAAATATCTACTAAATACATTGTATATAGTATTTGGGTCTGGATTTTGAGAATGTACTTTGTTGAAAACCCAAAATATTAAAAAAAGGATTGTATTAGTCAGTTTCCTGTCACTGGGACAAAATATCTGATACCTGCAACCTAAAGGAGAAGAGGTTTAGTTTGGCTCACAGTTTCAGTGGATACAGTCGGTCCACTGTGGTATGGCTGTATTTTTCATCTTTTGGTGAATCTACCAACTTCAACTCATCATACTTCTATCCTTCCATCTATTTTTGAATTTAATCATTCTGTATTTAATAATATCAGACTTATTAAGAGTTTCTTGGGCCGGGGATTTAGCCCAGTGGTTCCATCGCCTGCCTCGCAAGTGCAAGGACCCGAGTTCAATCCCTGGTACCAAAAAAAAAAACAAAAAAAAGAGTTTCTCTATAGTATATTTGTCTCACACACATATACCACACACATCACTTTGTAAGAATTCAGAAAAACCAGAGTTTGAATATAGTAGCTATTTTACTATATTTTCTTCAAATTGTCTTTACTTTCACAGCAATCCATCTGTTTAAACTTTTAATTAACTTTAAAATTACTGGAATACATGTAAGTTTGCTTGTTATCAGCTATTTTAAAGAATGCAGGCATTATATTTGTGTAGTTATTAGTGTATAGTATACAAATGAGGGACTTTTCCATGTTAGAATATGTCTAATAGTAAAGAGCTGATGCTTACAGCAATGCTACTTTCACAAATTAAATAAATCATGACTATAATATAGACTGACCAGAAAGAAAAGATTTCAGTGAAACACTTTTTTCCTTGTGTATTTTTCAGTCCACAAAAGCATGCAGCTTTTCTTGTGAGAAACTAAAGTTGCTTTTATTTATAAGAAATTTTGACTTATGGTTCATAAGTCTTGGACTGAGTTATGATGCACAAAATATAGAGAAAATAAATATATCCATCACCACGAAAGGTCTTTTGATATTACTCTAGCCAAGAAGCCACAGTTTAAAAAATATTTTTCTAATTTTTTACTTACACATGAATTCACAGCATTTACAACTTAGAGGTTGTAAACACACACACATAGAGGCTTAGTATTTTATTGTGAAGAGTTTACCAAACACATTTCTTCATTGCATAGTAAGTTGTTTTCTTTCAACCTCTGTCTCTTCCCTCTTGTCTCTCTTTTCAGTTTTTTCTTCTGTGTCTCTTCTCCCTATCTCTCCCTCTCCCTCCTGTCTTTTTTATTCTTATTATAGACATTGCCTGGGAAATGGTAGGAAGATGCTTTACGTTTTTCTCATAGTTTATCCACCAAATAAAAGAATTGGTCATCAATGACATGAAAACTAAGCAGCCAAACCTATTTTGGCTGTTTGGCGATTCTTTTCTTCCAAAGTATTGACTTTTCAGTTACTCACCATTTTTCATGTGCATTCAGAGGTAGTGATTCTCGAGAGAGAGAAAACTTATGTAGGCAAGAAAAATGTGTTGTGTGTCGTGGGGGCTGCTGGAGATGCCATTTCATATTGTAGAATGTACAGTTCCCATAAACTAAGCAGGAGAAAGTAGTGGCAGGGAGGAAAGGAAACAAAGATTAAACAAATGAACAAAAACCAATAGGAGTATGTGCTTATTTTGAAAAATCTGTCCTTATTTCACAGCTACAGATAAACAAATAGATTCACAAGAGGATGTGGTCTCAAACAGATGTGCAAAATAAGAATCTGAAGAAAATTAGGTATTACACTTGGAGGATTAGATAATAAATTATACTTTGTATGTAACCAAAAAGGGAAATGTCTAAGTAAACAAGGAGCAAAGTGTATAATAATAGTAAAAATGGTTATCAATTATTATTGTTACGACAGCAGCAATAGCCACCAAATTTATTGCATATTGCCTATTTGCTCTTTATTTCAGTCACTGTTTAAGAACTTTGCACATATTAAACTATTTAATTTTGAAAATAACTAAGAGGCAGTTGCCATTACTAACCTCATTATATAGGGCAGAAACCAGAGATACAAAGCATTCGATTAATTTACCAAGGTTACATGCGATTTTCACAAAAATTCCACTGAATATAATTTAAGTAATATGTTTTATTAGGAATGGTAGTACATAACTGTGTGTTATTTGAATATAAACTGTTTCAACCTCAAATGTTGCTGTAATCTTCTCATTTTTTTATAAAAAAGAAGCTGCCAATCCTTTTAATATTTTATTTTAAAATGTTTAAAAATTATCTAAACCTCTATAACCTAGATCTTATTTTTTTTAAATTTTTAACTATTGAACTATTAATGAGCTTTCTGTCCTCTGAGACTCATTTAACTTAAAATCCAAGAATGCCATAACCTTTCTGGAAGTGTTTCTAATTGATTAGCAATTATAAGTAATTCAATTAAATGAGCTCATTTTTATTTTTAATGAAGTTGTTACTGTAGTAATTATTTCCTGAGTACTGAACTTCAAGCATCTAAATATATTTCTTCTATTTGCCTAAATAATGCCTCTGTAAATTAAAACAATGATTCTTTATTTCAATACTTAATTTTTTCCTTACTCTCAAAGATATCAATAAACAACTCTTTTGGTAACTTTCCAACCTCCAATATACTTTCACATTATTTTCAGAGAAAAACAATCATTTTGTGATTGTAAGTAAAGATAGTGTAACAGGGAAGTGAATGAGCATAATTGGTGCTATTATCTTTTCCAATATTGTAAGACTGGCTGTGGTAATTCTAGCCATAGACTTCAGGAATCCTAAAACTGACTAAGCCTTTTTCTCTCACTGTGGCCATTGGAGTACTAACTCAGCATTTGGGCCTAGAAATCCAGCCAGTATTCCAATATTCTAAATGACTAGATAGGATAGTACAGGGCTGGTCTAGCTGCTTTAGAGCAAAGCTGCAGTGGAACTGTTAGTCCAGGAAGCCTCTAAAATAGCACTGGGACAAAAGCTCTCAGTTTTTACTGCACACCAAGTTAAGGCCTTGATGGAGCTCAAGGAACATTTGTGTATGACTGGATAAAGGCTCATCCTTATTGCTTATTGAAAATACAGGCATCACTCTTCAATCATGCAAAGTTCTAAACCCAGAACCCTCCTCCCCATTATCAATGGGTACACCATGAGGGTGACCATTGCCCCAAATTATGCCAGCTGTCCTGATCTGATGGATGAGCTGTTGATGGAGACAGAGAGCACATGGTTCAATGATGGTAGCCTTTTTCTAAACGGCAGCATTAGGAGGACAGGATATGTCAATGTAACCCATAGTCAGTCTACTCAGGTCATTAATGTGAGAGGACTTCCTTCTGGAACCTCAGCCCAAAAGGCAGAACTTATCCCCCTCAATGGGTTCCATCAATAACACTCCACATGGTCTCATTTCATAATCTTAACTTGGAACCACGGTAATCTAAGGAGGACCTTCAATTGATTCATGATGAGTGAGGAATCCAAAAAGGCCAATGGTGGTATATGGAAATCCAGCTGTTCTTACTACAATGGGTACAGTGGAAAATCATCAAATCCCTACACAATGCCTTCCACCTAAGGCAGGATGCTAGCTGCTATTGCACACAGGCATTTAGTAGGGCCTAGAGTCCGCAACATTGTAATCCAGATCTGTAAGGCCTGCCCCATCTGCGATGTTCACAATCAACCTCCATTGCCTGAACCAATACAATGGCAAGGGACCTCCCCTGGGGAAGATTGCCAAATAGATTTCACGCACAGACACATCTCTTGATATGCACAGATAACTTTCCTAGATGGACAGAGGCCTTCCCTACCAGGACACTGACAAGTTCTGGAGCTAGTACAAGTCTTTTTCAAGAAGTATCCCTTTGGACAACTTGGTCCATCCAGAGCAAAAGTGTGCCCACTTTCACATTCCAAATTACACAATGGGTTGCAAAGGCTCTGGGAATTAAATACCATCTCTGTACTGCCTGGAGACCCAGTCTAAATAAAAGTGGACCAAACAACTAAACCCTCAAGTGGACATTAGCCAAGGTGTGACTGGACATTTTCTCAACTGCCATAATGAGGCACCAGACAGACCTCAAATCCAAACTTTATCTCAGCCCACATGAAATACTTTATGGGAGACCCTTCCTGACATCTGATCTGTTTACTGATATAAAGACTTTCCATCTCCTACAGCATGTCACCCACCTGGGAAGCTTCCAACTTGTCCTTTAGAAATATGGAAACAAATTCTTCTGCTCCCAGGAACTAACAATTGTTGGGTTTGCTCCAGTGATTAGGATCTAGTCAAGGTCTGGAGGAAGGGTGGGCCCCAGGACCATCACTTCCAAATGGAAAGATCCTAAAACAACTCTCTTAATCACACCTCCACCATCAAGATACAGGGGATAGATAGTTCAATTCATCTCTCCAGGGCCAAGCCACCTGAAGCACCAGAAAATGAAAAACAGAGATCACAATCCCCATATATAGTAGTTCTGAACCAGTGAATGGCCTCAGGTTTCTTTTCAGTCAAGAAAAATAACTCACCAGCCTGCTAAATCAGATAAGTAAAGTGATTTTCTCCCTCTAGATGGGAAGGGAAAAGTAGTTCCCATCCTGGAAAGAGAGTTTCACCTTGTATGCCTTATGTGGCTAGTTGTGCTACTCTCTTGCTTGCCACAAGTAACAAACACTGTGGTGTCACTTTTGAGATCCTTGCCCCCAGTTAAAGAATTGCTTTATTTTCATCTGTTCTTGTTCTTCTATGGCCTGGGATCCACTTTAGTAGCTCAAAGATTGCCTCCAAAGATGATGAAGAACAATGATTACCTTTTAAATCTAACCCATCTCTTCTTAAATTCTACTAATCCCAGTCTGACCAAGGACTGTTGTCTGCATCTTTCCCTGTCTTCCATGCCAAAATACTGTGTTGAAATATTCTCAATATTTCACTTGATTTCAAATATAAAGATGATTTCTTAACAAAAGAAAGTATTTACAATTAAATATTGCAGTAAAATCATAGTGAATCTTGAAAATAAAATCTTTATGGAGGAGAAAAGAAATAATCACCAAACAACAATACTCAAAAACTAAGAGAAAATGTAAATTTCAAGAACTAGTTTAAGAGGGTGATAGTCAATTACACATTAGGAAAACAGACTTAATTTGATATATTTGAGAATATATAAAGGATGAGTATCTAAGAATATATTATAGAAAGAAAATTAAAAAGCCTTATAGAGGAAAGGAATGATTTATAAGACCAATAAAAGAAATACCTCATTTTACTGATAATCTACATAGCTATATGAATTTGATGTTGTGATCAAAATCAGAACAATACAATTTAATGTATTTTAAAAGCAACTTGAAATTAAAGTTTTATATATTGATAATATAGAAATTAACAAAGAGCTGAAAAGAAAGGCAAAATTTTAGTGTATACTAAAATATGAATATATAAGTATTTTTATTAAAAGAAAAACCTTAGAAGTGTATATGTCATACAATACAAAAAAAGTAAGAAAAATGATAATCAAGGAACAGAAATCAACGTTAACAGGAGGAAAAGAAGCAAAGCAAAGAAAGAACTAAGGAAAAATATTAACTACAGAATACAGGCTGAAACTTTTAAAGTAAGTCCACACAAATCAGAGATAACAAGTGTGGATGACCAACTCTCTTAAAGAGCAGAGACTCTTTTTGGATTAAGAAAAAAACCTTGTCAATAAATTCAAATAAATCAGCACTTATAAAAAGTATGAGCATGTATGTCCTTTCATATTCAGACTCATTTTGGACTGAAAAATCTTATAGAGATAGACTAAAGGTCACTTATTGGACATGGATAAATTTTTGGGAATACAGAAATTGGAGAAAATAGGTGTAATCAACTGTTTCAAAGCAAAAGTTTTTTTGCAAAGCAGAGGAGAGATAGTACAAGTTGGAACAAGTGGGGATATAAGCAGCACTTCTTTTTTTTCTTTTGAGAACAAAGAACTGCAGGATTGTGTGCTTATGAAAATAACCCCACAAGAAGAGAAAATATTGGCAATGAAGGAAAAAACATGGAGTTCTTGCAACAATATTTTACATGGACAATAGGGTCCTCCCACAGCTTATAAATTAAGGGATAACATTTTAGTATAACAGTTAAATCAAGAAAATAACCTTTGCAAGAGATAATTATTGAGACAACCCTAGTAATAGAATAGATGGGTGGAATACTGAGTTAATGAGAACCTGTCAGTGTTCTAATTCATGATGGTGCATGAACAAATACTGAAAAATATTGATAAATATATATAGAGACTCACAAACTCTAAAGCCAAATTTATTATGACTCACCAGAGGATCTAAAAGCAAACTTTCAGCACTAGTTACTCTTTGTGTGTGAAAAATATGAAGGCTTTTAAAAAATGGTATAATCTTCTGGGCCATTTGAAAATTATTACCATGGAGATGCATCATCACTTAAGATATATTAGAAAAAAATAACCTTTAAAGCAACAAATTATGGTACACTTTTCCAATGGAATATAAGGATTCAATTATATGAAAAAAGAGGAATTTATACATACTGGCAAAGAAAGATATTTTAATATAGTATATGAAAAATTGCAGTTACAGACATATGTATTAAATTCTGATATCACATTTTTGGGTAAAAGATTGAATTTGAGAAAGGAAAAGAGACTGTTTGCAGTGGGGTTTAAAAACCTTCAACATGAATTACTCAGAATTATCATATTCTTAATGAATATAGTCTAATAACCAATAATAATTTTAAAAGTCAGGTTTCTGAGAAATATTTGAATTACAGTATAAGGATATATATCACCGGGGAGGATAAATAGCTTTTCCTTTCAATGCTAGAATAAGGTCACAGGGCCTCCATTAATTTACATCAATTTGATCACTCATAGTGACATTGATTACTGACCATTGAGGAATGAATATCTACTTTCATTTAGAATTTCTAAAGAGATGAGGACAATAGGTCTTACCTTACCTTTCTGAATTGAGTCCCTGTGGAATATTTGATATAACCTTGATTCCTTATAGTTGAATTATGAGAACAGCTTTGATCATTAATTGGATCATCACATGTGTTCAAATTCCATTAGTTATTTGAATAATGAAACTGTCCTAGAGTCTCATCTTTCCTAGAATAAAAGATAAGGTCAGTGTGATACTAAGTCCTCCCTCCCTCTTATATGCTTTTTAAAGCAAATAATTGGGATATATGTGTGTGTGTGTTGTGTGTGTGTGTGTATAACTATAACAATCACATAATTGGGTTATGTAAACTAAGAAATTATGTATTTAGTTAGTTGTATTTACATACTTATAGAGTACGCAAGAAGGAGAGGAGATTGAGGTAATAGCTCTGCTTATATTTCAAATCAGAACTCCTTTTGAAAATTGTCCTCAACTTCATATGTTCCTGGGAATCACTGAACCATGTGTCTAATCATAAGAGCAGAAAAAAAACCCTGTACATTTTGAGAATAATTGAAGTTTTAAACTTGGAGTAGCAAAAATGCCAAGAACCAGAAGAGCTAACAGAGAAGAATAAACTTCCAGGATATAAGCCAATAGGTTGTGAATTTATACCATATTTCATGAAATCATTTTGTTATTTATTGTGACTCTTTTGAGTCTTATCATTTTTGCTCTATTTAGGCCTATTTAAAATGTTTTTTAAATAATCAAATGATCTTATTTAATATGTACTGATTCTAGTAAATAGTACCTAACATTAAGTATCTGTTGTTAAGTAATGACTTAAACATAAGTTGTAGAAATTCACAGTGCAAATATCTTGCATATATCTGTGTTTTCCAAGTATAAGATTTTACTGCAACTAATTTGACAAGTATGTGAGAGTCCCACTGTGTGTCAAGGACTATCTTGTGGAATTGGAATACCACAGTAAAAAAAAAAAAGACACAGATCCCTCTTCCTCAAAGTAAATCTGAAATAATTATACAGTTAGAAGCTGAATTGCTGTTTTTCACTCTAGTGTTTTTAATATTCATAGAAAACACATAGATATTATGAATTCATAGATAAAAATGCAAATCCAGATGGAAACTGTGACCTGTATGCTGGATTGCAGAATACTGGGATGTATTGGGAATTAGAAGCCTGGCATGTGATGGATGATGACAGCATTGTTCCATTAATGAAGTGGCTACTGGAGCTTTAAAGGGGAAGATGACAAGGGGGAATGGAGTACTTTTGTCTTTGGAAGAAGAAAAGGCTTTATAATAGTATACCAGGGAGAACTGAACCCACTACTTCTTTTTGAAATTCATTAATCTTTTTCATGAAAATCTATCTCATTGTCAAGAAGTTTGATGACCACTTTGGGAAAATACTTTACTTCTTCAAAATGGAGCCAGTGCTTTCATTATCCTCTGCTTCTAGTGATGTTCCACTTTCACAGAATTACTAAGAAGACTGGCAATGCTCTGGAGAGGCTAGTATGAAGAAGACAAAATGATACAATTTGGACAGGGAAAATTTCTATCTTACGGGCAAGTTTTCATTATTAATTTGTTTCTGAGAATTTCAATCCATACAAAAGTAAAACGATGTTGAAGAAAATTTTCATGCAAGTATGTTTATTATTGGATTAAAGAAAGAGAAGCTTTTTAAATTGCTCTGGTGAATCTCTTCTATAGTTTAATCTTAGGGTTTAATAGCATAAACTTTAGCTCTTGTCAAAAGCTAAATAAAATGTCACAGAAATAAATATCTATAAAAAATGTGCACTACAAAAAGCAGTCAAATCATATAAAAGTCCCAATCCTAAAAGTTTTTCACAGTCCCAATTAGTATCTACTTGGATACAAATAAAGTAGGAAAACAACACATACAAATTACCCAGAACTTTTTCCTCTGGAGAATATTCAAAATTCAGCAAAAGTTCACTCTTTTAATCTTAAATTATAGACTTTGATTAACAGAAAATCATTTCTCAAATAAGAATTACTGAGCAATTAGAAATTATTTTTAAATGAATACTTCATTATTAATCTTTTTTTTCTTTTGAAAACTCTTGAGCAGACAAGTTGGTTTGTCTTAAATTAAATTAAATCATTTTAGTGTTCCAATATAGCTCAGTCATATTATACTTTGCCTTCACAATGCTCTGATGTTTTGTCTTTTAGATGGCTAAATTTTCTTTTAAATCACAGATATTTATTTTCAGCCTCATTTCCTCTCATCAGCTCCTGCATCTGTGCAGTGCGTGGAACTGGTTCTCTATCAGTTCTAACCTTTTAATGATAGGGATCATAGACTAAAAGCACATAGCCTAGAATGCCAAAGGCAGTGCTGGGGAGGCAGAAGATGAGGAAAACTCCTGCTGCTGGCCTAATACTTTGCCTTAAAAATGTAGCGTGATTAGTATTCTTCTAGGGCTGAAAAGGGAATTTAGAAAATTTGATAATCTATTATCCTTTATTGTGTTGAATGAAGCTCATGCGCAGAAATCTGTAGGCCAAAATAGAAATACTACTCATATCAGATAATACAGAATAAATAAATGAGTGAAATAGGATATTACTAATAAAGCAAAAGAGAAAATGCTTTTGTAAAAAATTGTAACCATATTTTTTTCTAAATGTTCTTTGAAATATAATTGGCAGCAAGATTAACTTAGGAATTACTTCTTTGGCTAAGAAGAGAAAAATTACACAGAAAAATTATTAATTACAGAATTTTAATTACAAAGTCATCTGAATCAAATTTTCTTTTGTGTTTACAGTTTATTAAATACAACCAACCTTACTGTTTACCTATAGATTTGAAGACTTAAATTAAACTGGACTAACATGAAAAGTAGACAGAAGTAACTAATAAAAGTTTTCCTTTTTATCTTTTTTCTCCATAATTTTATTACTGACAAATTTTAAATAAATTTGAGGTTTTCTATTTTAAGTTTTGTCATGAAGAACTTCAAGTTGTTACATCCTACAGGAAGAAAAATCTGGATAAACTGAAAATCAAGGACTCTTATTGGACCTGTCTGAAAAAGGAATTTCCAAAGGCAAATTGAGCTGACATGTGTTTACCTGATGTAAAAGTCATGGGAGCCATAAAATGGTAAGGAGACCGAATCAGTGATTTTGATTAATTGCTGGAGCTTGCATCACTAGCCTAAGAGTGACAAAATTCTGAAAGGGATGTGCAGACTTCAGGTGCTCAGACAATTTCCTTAATTATCCTCTAGGATGTTTATCAGCCTCATATGGTAAAAATCCAAGAAAGGTTATCTGGAGAATCAAGTGGGGGTAGAGGAAGAGTAAGTACATATTATGAAATAGGCACAGATCATTCTTTTTAACAAAGAAATATTTTCCAGAGGGAAAGATTTTACTGAGCCTTGTCCCAAAGCAGTGGGGAAGAGCACTCCTCTTCTACCCTCCTCAGCCTTCCTGTCCTATCTAAGGGAGGAGAAAGCTCCCTAAGAATTATACATGTAAATGTCATTGACTAGAGACAAGAATCGATATCAGACTGATATGTATTTAGTTAGAATACTAGAATGCTTCCCTCTCAGACATTTTACTACTACAACAAAAGATTTCCTGTGTAATAGAAAGTCACAGAGAAAAGAGTTGGAAGACACACACATTTTTTTAGGAGTTCTTAGTGAAGTTCAAAACCAGAATAGTTGATGAGACAAGAACATAAGTGGAAATGTAAAAAAACTTTGTAATCTATAGCTACTGTAAAGATTAACTCCCCAATCTTAGATGGATTGATATAAATCTTCATAGATTTATGAAGCTCATTTACTTCAATTGCTATCAAAGAAAAGAAAGTCTTGATTTTTAATAAAAAGATACAAAATCACACCAAAAAAAAGTCTCTAAAGACAAAACAAGCATTGGAATGAAATAGAGATATGGGTAGTAATGTCATTGAGATGACCAAATAGAAGTTATCAGCTTTTATCACACAACAAAAACTCAAAAGTAGATGGCTATCCACAGACCAAAGTTTCCCAAAGAGGGCCTAATGGGTAGTCTGCAGCAATACAATGGAACAAAAATAGAGACTATCCACACAGAAAGGATTAGATAATCATTTGCTATCCTTTATTGTCTTGAATGAAGCTCATGTGCAGAAATCTGAGTATGAGGCCAGTTCTGGTAAGATAAGTATAATAAATGCTAGGAAAGGGCTGAGGATTTAGCTCAGTGGTTCTGGCACCTGCCTTACAAGCTCAAGGTCCCAAGTTCCATCCCCAGTACCAAAAAGAAAAAAAAAATGCTAGAAAATAGCTATGAACAAAGAGGAAAGGAAGAGACTACCTGTATCAGCCATGCTGTGGGAACCACCTTGGTCCTTAGTGGCCCACTCTACATAGGACACAGGCACCTCTTTCCACTGAAAAATCAGCCAATAGCCATTCCCATGAGGAAACACCAGAGAGGGAGATGTGGCTGTCCCCTCCTCCCTGGTCCCAAAGAAGCAGTGCCTATCGAACCATTGTAGGAAAGGGGACATCACCTCCTCCAAATTATAGCCTTTCTTGAACCCAGACTCATGGCCACCCTTTAAGTGCCATGCTCTAGACACTGGCTCTGTAGCTGCACTGGGCCCTGATTACATCTCTAACATGGAAACCATCACTATTGTGAGCTAGTTCCCATGGCAACATGTCGAGACTCAGAATTAAGTGCTTTTACTGCAGAAGCCTGTTTCAGGCATCAATTCGGCTGCCATAGAGAGGCAGGCCCTTCTGACTTCAGAACTACTCTAATTCTGTGGTCATATTTGTGCTTATGTGGCTCCCTGGCTACTTCACAGGCTCCTCACTCAGGTATTACCAAATGGACAGTGGAGGGTACCTTTGTCCCAGTCATCAGTGACATTTGTGCCCTGGATCAAGAGAAGGAACCTTTACATGTGTGCCTAGGCCTCAGCTCTGTGGGTACTCTTTATCAGATACTGGTGCCTTTGCCACTGTAAGCAGTCCAAAAAGTCAGATCAAGTAACAATAAGACCCTCCTCACCACCACCAGGAAAGATTCTCAGAAGGGAGAAAAAGAGATTGCAAGGCACTTAACAATCTTTGTAACCAAATGATCCAAACAACTACCATCACCACTGTAACATCCATAGTGCTGCCACCAAAAAATTCAGCAACATTTAGCAGCATTGGCCTCAGCTTATAAAGCTACATAGAGACACTCAGATGTAACCTCAATGGTATAAGAACTTCTGTATTCCACCAAGCAAGTGCCTTGCTCCCTCCTTACCCATGCCCCTGTAGTGAACATCAGTGTAAAGTAACAAGAAACACGAAAAGTTCAGAAGCCATAGCACCAACAAAAGAAAAAAAAAGTTCTCCTATCTGATACTGACATAAAAAGTGGAGATCTATGAACAACCTGGAAAAATTCAAAATAATAAGGAGTCTTAGTAACTTCAAGAAAATGCAGAGAAACATTGCTATAATATCAGGAAAATAACAAATGAGGACTATAACAAATAGGAAACAAATACAATAAATAGAAAATATAACAAATAGGAAAATAACAAATGAGGAATTTAACTGAGAGATTATGAATTATAAATACATACACAAACACCGAGAATTTCTGGAATAGAACAATGCAATGAATGAAATGAAAATATAGTAGAAAATGTCAAAAGCAGAGCAATAGGAAAATCTGAATTTGCAAGTAATTTACTAGAAAATGTAGCCAGGGATGAAAAAGAGAAAACAGTGAAAAGATGAAACACACAGGATTTATGTGACAGTATCAAAAGAAAAAAATGTTTAAAAGAAGGAGTTAAAGGAGAGGAGGGACATAAAAAGACCTAACACTTGCCTTAGTTACCTTCTCATCACTGAGGCACAATACCTAACACCCACAACTTTGAGGAAGAAAGCTTTATTTCGGCTCACAATTTGTAGAGGTTTCGGTCTATTTTGTCCAATGGCTCCAAGACAGTGCTGCACGACAAAAGAGAAACAGTTCATTACATGGTGGCAGGAAGCAGAGTGGGAGATCAAGAGGGAAGGGTGGGAAAATATAACTTTTTAAGCCATCCTGTTGATCCATCTCCTCCATACAGTTTTTACTTCTCAACATCACATTTCATTATGATCCAGTCACACCCCGAAGGCCCAACCTATGAGCGCAGGAGGCTTTAGTGATGGGCACCTAGATTTAAACCATAGCACACTTTACTTAAAGAAATAATAGAAAGATATAATTTGTGATATTAAAAGCAAGAGATATTGAAGGAGTATAGTAAAAAATGTAAAATTATTTCATGTGATGAACGTTATTGGCTTCAAATAAACTTTCACAATTGCATTTAATGTAAGCTTCATGTGAATGACAAAACAAAATTATCTTGTAGGCACACAAAAAAAGTAAAAAGCAAGAAATCAAAGCATAAAACTAGAAAAAGTCAACTAATCACAAAGTAATACAGGAAGGTAAAGATCTAAAAATAAAAAACTCCAGAAAACAATAAAATGGGATTAATATGCCCTAACCGATCAGCAATTACCTTCAATATGTATCAATTAAAATTTCCAACCCAAACTCCGAGTGCCTTACTGGACTAAAAAAAACAAAAACAGAAACAGAAACAAAAACAAGAGCCAACTATGTTCTGCCTACAAGAGATTCACTTCACCTTTAAGGACACAAATAGATTATAAGTCATAGGCTGGAAAGATACCCCATATCAACGCAAATCAAAGTTTAGCAGGTGTAGCTATACTTTAATCAGATAAAATAGACAAGATAGGACTTTATATAAATATATAAGCATGTTTATCAAGACATAATCATAAATATATATTAATTTCAAATAGGGTCACCTAAATATAGAGGGAAAATAGGAATAGTTCTCAAGAGAGAGACTAAAATAATATTATAGTAATGCATAAGGAAGAAGCAAAAGGAAATATTGGAAAACAAAATGCTATTAACAAGTGAAGAATGTTTTTGATAAGCTCAATAAGACATTAGATATAGCCAAGAGAGCAATAAAAGCTAGAAGATATGCTACTAGAAATTTCACAAACTAAAGTCCAAAGAGAAAAAAAAATGAATAAAAAGAAAACAGAACACAGTGGGCCGGGGATTTAGCTCAGTGGTTTCACTGCCTAGTGCGCAAGTGCAAGGACCCAAGTTTGATCCCTGGTACCAAAACAAAACAAAACAAAACAAACCAGAAGAGAAATTGTGGTATAACTTTAAAAAATGTAATGCATAGAATACCAAGAGAAGAAAGATGAGAGAATAAGTGGAATATAAATGAGCTGTGATTT
>NW_004624783.1:16261589-16273956 GCF_000247695.1 Heterocephalus glaber
ATGTAGATGAAATGATCATCTACAGAGAAAATACTAAGAAATCTCTTGGAGCCCCTAGAACTTGTATTTGAATTTAGCAGGATTAGAAAACACAAAGTATATATAAAAATTCAGGCCTGTGTATACTCAGCAGCGATTTTTTTAATAGCCAAAGACTAAGGACAGCCCATATGTTCATCATTAGAAAAATGGATTAAAATATTGCAGTATAGTTTATAGCATGGAATAGTATAGGACAATGCAAATCAATAAATTGAATGTTTTTGTTTGGGGGACTGAAATTTACAAATATAATGTTAAGTAAAAGAAGCCAAGGTATGATTTGCTATACAACTTTAAATACAAGCAGAATTAATTTATAGTGCTACAAGTCAGAATAATGGCAACCATTAGAGTGGTTAGTGAGTAGAAGGGACTTGATGAGTTGCTAGCTATATTCTATTTTTAAATCTTCATGTGAGAGAAATGGCTTTCACTCTGTAAAAGACATACATACATACAATGTGTGCATAGGTTCATATTGGCACAAATATATGCAGGGCCAATAAGGAATTTGCTCAAGTACTTGTTGATATATACCATTAGAGTAATCACACCTTTTCTATTTCAAGTGACATTTACTGAAGAGACTCATAGTTTCTCTTGAGCCTATACATTACTTCCTGTTTTGTGTTTTTAATTCAAATGTGCCAACCAATCAAGGAAACATCAGGTGACCTTTATGTAGAAAACTTTAATCCATTTTAAATTTTATTAAATGTTTACTTAATGGTCCATTTATTGACTTGTGTCCTGTGGGACAGCAAGTAATGCTAAGGCAGTGGCTGTATCTTTTGAATTTTACAGTGACCATTAAAATCTCAGGTGCAGTGTAAGTATTCAAAGATATTTGTTAACTTCTAACCTAATATAATCCTTATTATTTGTTGTGAAAAGATTAATGAAAGATAAAAAGATAATCTCATTCATGCACGTATCACAATTTACTTTATTATTTTTAGTTAGTTTTTATTAGTGTATATTTGCAATACATAATAATTATATTTTTCTTGAGGAATTGATACATCTACAAATCACATCTTGATTATTTTTACTTCCCAGTGATAAAAGTTTAACTTCAAAAGTAAAAGCTGGTTTCATACAGGAGATAACACTGGATTTAGATAAAGTAGTTTATATTAAAATTTGTATTTATTTTTTCAATAATCATACAAATAGTAAATCATCAATCAACCATCACTTTTATTTTCTTACAGTGGTTTACTTTACAATGTTCTTTACTAATAATGCTTTTTAAAAGTTAATTTTATTGGTACACTTTAGATGCACATAATGATCACATTCATCACAGGGAATTTGTAACAAAACAAAATATAATTTGATTCTTATTTTCCCCCCACCTCTCTCCCCGCTTCAACATCTCTTCCCTTTTTTATTCACAAAAGCTCCATTTCTATTTTTTCCTTCTAATCTCTTTTTATTCTTTTCCTTTGCTTCTTTTCCCCTTTGTTCTCCTTCCCATCTGAACATTTTTTTCCTATTTCCCAATATCTGTTATATACTTATTTACTCATTCAGTATTTCACACTAGAGAAGCAATGTGATATTTAAACATGTGTGTCCCATTTATTTCAATTAAGAGTACTGTCTCAAGGTGGATCCATTTACCTAGAAATATCTCAAAAGTATCTTTCTTTAAGGCAGAGTAGTACTCCATTGTATAAAAAATCATATCTTCTCTGTCTTCAAAAAAACTGATAATGTTTTAAAAAATAATAATAGAGTTTTATTCTTCAAAAGAAGTTAAAAGACCTAAATGAGATACAGGAAAGCAAAGAAACTATTTTATAATTTATATTTATTTAAAGATCATAGTTTACTTTCACAGTATGAACATATAAATTTTTCATAATTAATAATGTGTTTATTTTAACCATGATTCTTTAAAAGCACATTTACTTCCTCATAAGCTACAGAAACTCGGTCTCCTTTTTTACCAGTGCATATTAATTATACAGAATAGTTGGTTTCATTTCCTCATGTTCATAGGTACATACAACACACTCTGACTCTACCACCCCTAAGACCCTCCTTTCCTTTGCTCCTTTTTCTCCTTGATTTCTATCATCTTCTCATCTCTTTTACTTTCACATTTTCTCTCTTATTTAGTGTCTACATGTGAGAGAAAATAGGCATTATGATTTTCTGAGTAATATAAGATCTAAGTCATTTCCATTGTTCCATTCTCTTCTCAAACACTAATTCAAAGTTATATTTAAACAATATATTATTTACTTTATTCATAAGTTTTTATGATATAATGCTCTAAAATATATTTACTTGATAGTACTCTTTAACTTTTGAAGCTCTCTTTTTCATCATCATAATCAGTCTTCCAGTCTATGACCAGAATAGTTCTATAATTACTTTTGTGTAGTCTCTCAACTTTCCTTCATGGCTGCTGCAATATCTTGCAGTTGGGGGATGACAGTCTTAGGTCTGACTGGAAAGGCGAATTCTTGCCCTGGGTGCTTAAACATGGTGAAGCTCTGAAGCTCTGGTCTTTCTTGGAGATTATGCAAGGCTTCATTTTTTTTGGATGACTCCTTCAGGTACAGAGAAAGCCTGGTGCTACCTGGACTGACAGATCTTCTTAGGCTTGGGTAATGCCAGCCTGGGCCATCTTCTTCTGTTAGTGGGGAGACCTATGATATCCTGCCACTATATTTTTGCTCAGTCCTGGGGTCCCAAATCAGTTTCCTCTTTTATCACCATGCAGGGCTCTTATACTTGCTGACTGCATTGTTTTCAAGGTTTATAGTTGATCTCAGTAGAAAAGAACAGGAATAAATGAATCAATGCCATCTTGTCGAGACCTTCACTCAGTGCATTAACTTCTGCCAAAAATCTATGTAGCTTATTAAAGTTTAACATACTCCTTTTCGATTTTACTTTCTGCTCCTTGAGATAATAAAAATAGAAAAAACAAAAATATTTACAGCTGATTAACTCACACTTGCCTCAACCTGGAAACAGCTGGATGTTATTTAGTGTAAAATTAAACTTTTTGAATGCTAGGGATTTAGCTCAGTGTTGCCACTGCCTTCCGCGCAAGCATGCAAGCATGAAGTCCTGAGTTTGATTTCTGGTACCAAAAAAAAGAATCAAACGATTTGATGTTATACAATGCAATACTACTAAGGAATAAAAATAACATATGGATTTAGGCAAAACCAAACATTAGTGTGAAGAATTTTATGCTCATGAAAACTATTACATAGAATAACATATACTGTTTGTATTATTATGAAATTCTGGACAGGCAAATGTTTAGCCAGAACTTCCTGAATGCAATATATTAACTGAAGGTATGAATACTACATATAATATTTTAGCACAGGAAATGGCTACTGGGAGGAATTAGGGACTTAAAGAGGTTACCACATCACATGATGTAACATAATACTAAACTGAGGTTAATTCTGCACTTGGGCAACCTTGGGGCTAATTAGACAGGTTTTCTCGAAAGTGAAATGGCAACATGTATTTATATTACTAAATGAAACTAATCTAAATACAGACCTAAAGTAACTGAATTTTTTTTTTTTGCAATATTTTACTACTCCTTTGGAAAGACATCAATAAATAAACTGTAGTCAACAGAAATTATTCAAATTTTTGGAACTTAGTGGCAATACAGTCTTAGAAAATAAATGGATTTATTTTCTTATTTTCTTTGTAAGACAGCTTTTGCAAAGAAACAGAAATTTTTGTATATGTTTTGCTGATAGTTTAAATTCTACATTGTGAAGTATTTTATCAACACATTGAAGGGTATAAAAAACAGGCACTGCTTTTACAATACTGTAAAATATTAACAATACTTTTCTATGAGTTTAAGTATCTTTTAAACAGCTAGTATTCTTGGCACTAAAGAAATTAGCATCACCCAGATGTGGTTCTATCAACTATTAGACTATTCTGAATAATATTTTTTCTAAAAATGTTGAAAAGATAATTGGAAATTAAAATCAGGCATTAAGGGAATAACATGCTTAATTTTAAAGCTATTTGATATCCTTCTGCTCTTTAAACATCTGCATTTTCCATACTTATAAATCTGAAATAAAATCATATTTTCTAGTTAAAATTATATTTTTATAAGCAATATTTTAGAGTTTTATGAGAGTAGTTAAAATTGAGAAGCTTGTTGATTTGCAAATCTCAACTGTTTTTGCAAAATATAAGTGATACATTTAATTTGGGTAAATGGTAATTTCTATTTCTTGTTCTATAAGCATCTATTAAACAATCATGCAGACATAAAATGTAATTGATGTCCTTTAGAATGAATTGTTTTTTCAAACAATTTAAAAAATATGGTTATGGTTACAGACCAACATGGAAGCAATTAAGAGATTTTTGAATCTACTGACAATTCTTTGGCATTAACTCATTTATATGTTGATGAAGCTTACTAATGTTTCGGAACAATCAAACTGACAGTTATATTTCTTGAAGGAAACAACTTGCTTATTACTATACAAACATTCTAGTACCATTAATTCTTAATCACTGGTAGTGACAACTAAATATTTTTAGTCATTAAAAATACAGCCAAATATATGACATTATTTTAGGTAGTACGTAGAAATGACTGCTCTCGGGCCGGGGATTTAGCTCAATGGCTTAGCCGCTTGCTGCGCAAGAGCAAGGACCCGAGTTCGATCTCCGGTACCAAAAAAAAAAAAAAAAAAAGAAATGACTGCTCTCTGTGGATTAATTTCTGAAATACTGCCATCTTGTGGTGTCCTTCACAGGACATCTGATCCACATTTACCATAGGGACTTTGTATGAAAACAAAACAAAACTTGTCCTCTAATGAGGCAAATAAATACAACTAAGTGAATAACATGGAAACCTAGAGAATAATAACAAATTTAACTTAACAATTATGCAACATTCCTTTCATACTCACCTAGATGGGGAGTTCTAATGCAATATCACAAGCAGATAAGATAATTGACTATACATTTCTTAATAGGAAATAAGTCAAAGAGAAATTCAATCAATACTCTCAGTACTACCTAGTATTTTCTCTGAGGAAAAAAAATCTGTTTTATCTTGCTCCAATTAATTTCAATACAGCAACTACTTATTGAGTATCTTAAATATAAGATTTGCACATTAATTGACAAACAAACATAGGGGATGGTTACTATGGATTCCTTTGACTCTTGGGAGAGCCAGGTCTTATTTGCATTATGATTTGCATTATCAAGTCCCACAAGTGTACTCTTATTGACACCGTTGAATTATTTGATTCTCCAGATTCATTTAAATGCGCCCACTCCCTAGTCACAGAATACAGATGTTCAGCTAATATAAGCATACACATCTTAAAGTGTATTTTATCACTGAAATGTTATTATTTGTTTTGTATTTGTTTACTTCTTCATTAGTTTGGCTCCAAATTAAGCTCACTTGTTTCCAAAAAAGGTCAAATATTTACCACAGTTGAAGATGGATAAAGATGGACTTTTGATGTGATTTGAAGATGGTTTGAAAGATTTTGTAGATGTTACAAGTAAAACTGCAGTATTCATTTGGAAGTATGAGGTCTGACATATTAATTCAAATGATCAATTATATTACTATATAGTTTAGTTTGTAAGGGTTCATGTGTTACACAAACATTACATAAAGATAATAAAGATATTATGAAAATTCAGCTTGGTGAATGAGTAGTTACCTGTTCTTTTGCCCTAAGAGGTTGCCTAGATGTGTAATCATGCACTGAGAGCATTTGATATACTCTGGACATAAGAATGTCGGTAAACACTTTTAAGATCAGCTTAGGCTGCTTCTGGTAATGAAGTAGAAGGAAGCATTTTCAAAGTGATATCAGAGAAAAATACCTTTAAGCTTTGAGTATTGAAGCAGTTTTCACAAAATAAAAGGAAAACTCCTTGTGAGACAACTTTGCCCTTACTCTCAAGACTCTCTTTTATTCTGAGCTGAAAATTAATGGTAGTACTATCAATGAACTCAACCTTGTAATAAACCCTGTTTGTGTCTTTACCAAATGTGTTCTGTTTCTCTGCATTCCAGTCCCCAAAATTCAAGTGCTTTTACTTTGCATTATGAAATGATAGAGAAACA
Organism: Heterocephalus glaber; assembly: GCF_000247695.1. The sequence goes on from NW_004624783.1 coordinate 16,267,753, forward strand.
TCAGTATTTTCTTTCAAGTTTGAAACTTTGACCCTGTGACATAATCAAGGATATTACTGCCCTTCCTAATTATGTCTTCAAATGCCAAGTTTTGAAGAAATAAATTTTAATAGGAGGAAGCATAGTACCTTTTTTTTTTTTTTTTTTTTTGGTACTGGGTATCGGAGAATATATCCATAGTACAAACATGTATTTGTTCATCAGTGTCCTGTAATACTAGGGAGAACATTTAAAGACAGAAAGAGTTGAAAATTGAGGATAGGAAAACACCATTCATTGAAAAACTCTGGATATGTGAGCTTTATTGAATAACTTTTTCCAAGTTAATGTGTATATTCAAATTAATTGTGAATTTCAGAAGCATTGGAGTTTTTCAAATTTAAGATTAAATAGGACAGTGAAACAGATTAACAAGGTCCACACCTGTCATGTTGTAGCTCTCCTTCAAGTGGTCAGTGTTGCCGTCCACAGCCTCTATGTGGGCTGGCTAGGTGCCCTGTGACAAGGGACCACAACCTTAAACTATCTTAGGGCACAAGTTAAGGCTGGTACATTTTTCACGGTCAATAAATAGTGAAGGGTAGGTAGCATAAGAACAGAACAGGGACTGAGCTTTCCGTATACATGTTTTCATTAACATTGTTAAGGTTGTTTAAAAAATTTAATGTACTTGGGAAAATTACAACCTTTTAATATACTATCTTTCTCCACTCCAAACTTGTATAATAACAGGGAGAAAGAGAAGGAGTAAAATTCAATTTAAAAAGTTGGATACTATATGATTTTTTTCTAAAACTTCGTTGTTATTTTGGGTCCCTCTCCACCAGTCTATTACTTAGTCTCCAAGTAACATATGTTAAGCTCTCTCAAGAATATATTCACCACACTTAGTTTCATGGCAGCCATGTAGCGAGATATCTGAGCCAAGGTGAGATATCTGAAATTTTGTGGGCATCTTAAAAATCTATTAACAGTTTTTTCTTTTGACTTCTCATGACTTAGCTTTCTAAGGAAGCACTCATTATTTATTTCAAGAGATGAGAAAGTAAGAAGAAGAAAAAGAGGGAAGAAGGAAGAAAAAGAAGGAAGAAAACAAACTTCCAACTTTAATTAAAATTTCTACTTCAATATATAAAGTTGAATCAAATTAATGTGCAAAAATATTTAAGGGGATATTGATGATCACATATTATTGCCCAGTATAGTATTTGCATTATATGGTAGCACCTCAATATTATTTGTTATTTATAAAAGCTGTATTCCAATAAATTGGAATATCTTGAAGATGTGGGACAGGTTACTAGACTCACATAAATAACCAAAGTTAACTCGAGAAGACACAGAACTGCTGAATAACCCCATTAACAAGCAATGAAATTGAGACAGTCATAAAAAAGCCTAACAATTACAAAAAGCCAAAGTTCTTATGTATGCAATGCTGAATTCTACAAAGCCTTTAAGGGCTTATATCACCAATACTCCCCAAGCTCTTAAAAGAAACTGAAAGGGACAGAGTGCTTCCAAACACATTTATGTAAGCCACATTATATAAGCTAGAATCACTCTGATCACAAAAATAAAAGACCCAACTGAAAAAGAAAACTGCAGCCCAATATCCTTAATGAATATAGATGCAAAATTATTAGACAAGATATTAGTGAATAGAATGCAACACACCATTAAAAAGATCATACATCATGAAAAAGTAGGGTTTGTCCCAGAGTTGCAAGGATGGTTCAACATGCAAATCATTAAATGCAATACACCAGGTAAATAGAAGCAAGGATCATATCAATAGATACAGAAAACGCCTTTGACAAAATCCAACATCCTTCATGATAAGAACCCTGAAAAAATTGGTATGGAAGGATGACACCTGAATGTGATAAAACTATTTGACAAATCAATGGCCAACATTGTATTAAGTGGAAAAATTGAAACATTCCCTCTAAAACCAGGAACAAAACAAGCGCCTACTATCATCTCTTCTATTTAAAATAGTAATTGCAACATTAGTCAGAGCAATCAGGGAGGAAAAAGAAATAAGACGTATACATATGGGAAAGGAAGAACTCAAAATACCATTATTTGCAGATGAATAATAGTCTACATAGAAGATGCAAAGAATTCCACCAAAAAACCTCTTAGAATTAATAACCAACTTCAGTCATGTAGTAGGATAAAAAAATCAACACGCAAAAATCAATAGCATTTGTGTACACCAAGAATGAACTCAATGAAAGAGATTATGGAAAAAATATAATTCACAGTAGCATCAAGAAAAAAATAAATATCTAGAAATTAACCTAACAAAGAAAGTGAAAGATCTCTACAAAGAAAAGTACAGTACTTTTAAGACAGAGATTAAAGAGGATGTCAAAAAATAGAAAGATGTCTTGTGCCTATTTCTTACAGGTAGAATCAATATCGTCAAAATGGATATACATACTCCTAAAACTGTTACACAGATTCAATGCAGTCCCAATTAAAACACCAACAGCACTCTTCATAGTTCTAGAGAAGACAACCCTAAAATTCATATGCAACCAGAAAAGATCCAAAATAGCCAAAGCAATCTTGGGGAACAAGAGTAAAGCAGGAGGCATCACAGTACCTGATTTTCAGCTATGCTAGAAAGCAACAGTGTTAAAATCGGATTGCTACTGGCACAAAAGCAGGCATGTGGATCAATGGAACAAAACAGGATAAAGAAACATCCCCAGACACACTCAGCTATTTGATCCTTGACAAAGGGGCCAAAAGCTTGTGTTAGAGAAAAATAATCTATACAAGAAGTGGTTCTGGGGAAACTGGATATCTGTTTGCAGATCAAAGTTGAATCCACATCTCTCATCCTCTATAGACCAAAGTTCTAAACATTAAAAAAGAAACAATGAACCTACTGGAAAATAAACTAGGTGAAATACTGGAAGTCATAGGTGTAGGATTTTCTAAACAGAAACCCAAATGCACAAGAAATAGCAGCAAAAATTAGCAAGTGGGATTACATCAAATTAAAAAGCTTCTGTACAGCTAAGGAATAAATTAGTAGAGGGAAGAGACAATTTACAAAAGGGGAAAAAACTACCAGCTATTACTCAGACAGAGGACTAACACCTAGAATATATAAAGAAGCAAAACTATTAGACCACCTAAAATTAAAGACCCAATAAAGAAGTGCGCAAGTGAAATAAACACATCTCAGAAAAAGCGCAAGTGACCAACAAGTAGGAAAAAATGTTCCAAGTCTCTGGCAATTAAAGAAACACAAATTAAAACAAAGCTAAGATACCATCCTACAAGAGAAAGAACGGCGATCAACAAGAAGTCAAAAAATAAGAAATACTGGCATGGCTGCAGTGAAAAAAAGGAACCCTCCTACATTGTTGATGGGAATGGAAACTAGGGAAACCATGGTGGAAATCATTCTAGAGTTTTCTCAAAAAACTACAATTAGAAATTCCATATGATCCACCTATTCTCCTTCTAGGCCTCTTCCCCAGTGAGCTAGAGATGTCACATTACAGCAATATATGCATACCCATGTTTACAGCTAAATCCTTGAAGCAGCTGGTATGCTCATCAATGGGGAAATGGGTTAAGAAAATGTGGTATCTATACCTTACTGAATACTACTCAGCTATTAAGAAGAATAAATTTGAGACATTTGTAGGAAAATGGATGCAACTGAAAAGTATAATGTCGAGTGAAATAAATCAGATACCTAAGCTTAAGTACTGTGTGGTACCTCTCATTTGAGTAAGGCAAAGCACAAAACAAAGGACATAGTAAAAGATGAGTAGAAGGAGGAAGGACATATATCTTTTGAAAATAGGAAGGAGTACAGGACACTGAGGTGAAGAGAGAGAGGAAGAGGAAGGGGACGTAAGAAGAGCTAAGATGTGCCATGTGCAGGAAGCTAATAACCTCAATGAATGTAAATATCATCCCATAAACATGAGCTACGAATAATGGCACAAGAATGAAAATGAGGAAAGGGGATTTAGAGGTGGATGGAGGGAGGTAGGTGGGAAGGGGACATGGATTTAAAAAACTAGCTGTTTTATGTACATGTAGCTACTCACCAAGATGAATGTATACTTATATACTGCAAACGTGTACTAATAAAAATACTATCACGCTAAAAAATCCAAAACCCCCACTACATTTGGAAATATTGTGTTAAGTTTGATTTTTAAAACCCCATCCTTCTTTCAGATAATGAATATTTAAAAACTAAATGTCATTCAAGCTAGAGTCTGGATCTTATGGTTATACAAATCTCACAAATTACACCTAAGGAAATCATAGATAGGTAAATGTAATAAAAGGAAGTTCTTCTTTGTATTTTAAATTCCAAATTAAATGAAAAATGTATTTAGAAAACAACAGAATTTCACTTTTGTTTTAGATCATTTCTAAATGCCCCAGTATGTGTCTTGCCTCTGTGGATATTTTTCAACATGTACTTTTTAAACAAAACAATTGCACATAGATAATTTTGCCAGAAGCTATAGAATCCTTTGGATAACTAAATCTGTAAAGGAAATATCCACTTTGCAATAAAGGAAAAAATAAAAAAGATATGCAGTCTTTTCTTTGGCCATCCATGTCTTTTTCCTTAAAATTAAAGAACAGTTACAGCCTCAAAGCATATAGATATTTGTCCATTCATCAGATAAATCTGTATGTATTTGCTGTGCTGTGTAACAAATGTCTTCAAATAGTAGATAATTGTCTATAACCCCTGATCTCCTCCTCGAGAGGATTCTGAATCCATTGCCATTGTGGAACTCTCACTTTCACCAAACATATCAGTATATGTGGATCAATTTCTCAGTAGACCATATAAACCTTGCCTCTATCTTATAAACAGGATGATATCAATGAAATAAAATGAGGCCTTCAGAGCGTATGATGTGGATGAGTTTTGAAAAAATTATCAACCATAAGGTAATAAATTCTTATAAAATTAGGTGTGTGTGTCTCTGTGTATAAGTGCTCAAAATGCAAAAGTCAAATTTACCTTCATTCAATTTTTTCAGAGAATGTATATAACACAAGCAAGTAATTTAAATTCTTTGCCTTTTTCATCCTCAAATTCTGTGTTCCTTCAAAGTTATTTAACTCAAGTCCCAGGGGCTAGAAGACCGCCAAAAAATATAATATTTCTGGCTCATGGACCAAGGACAATTCCCAAACTGTAGAATGTATTGCAAGTTGTTTATTATAAACATGAACATACTGAAATTTCATTCATAGGGAAACAAATTGAAATACAGTGCATTTGAAGTTAAGCATTGCAGTTTCAGCTGTTGCAGTCAGTTAGTTTGGAGCGGGCACAATTTTAATGAGTAAATAAAAAAGATTTGACTCTTGCTGTTTAATGTTGGCTGTCAACAGCACGTATTCAACAGACCTTTCATTTTAATAGAAAATTATTTTGATTTATTGTACATTCAAATAAGTAAATTACTATCATATAAATATACTCTGCCCTTAGAGAGTATCTGTTCTATGTAATAAGGAGAAAGCAGACTATCTTTGTGACTTTTACAAGGACACTGAAAGTTATTATACTAAATGCGTATTTTGGGGATCCCTAGTTAGTTTATGGTTGTTTACTGTTGAAATTATAGGTGACAGTACAATTAAGTGAGGATATTCTGGGAAGATTATTGTAATACACTGCTCCTTCTAAGTCTTAGTGACTAAAGAGATTAATCACCACCAAAGCAACTACATTTACACATGAAATCATTTTTCTAGCTATTTTATGTTTTGTTTCTTGTGTTTCCCTAGTTGCTAATGGCAGGACATCCAATTCACACCAGGTAGTTCAATAACAGAGTTCATTATCTTGTTTTCCAAAGAATTCTATGCATAATTGTAGTTCCAGTAAAGATGAGTCTTTGCTTAAACAGTACTTGGGATCAGTTTTCTTGATTTCTTGACATTTCTGTTTTGATCAACTTAACTCTCAGAATCTAACAGATGGCTGCCATTTAATACCCCTTTAATATCAGTGTGGGGTGGGGGCACAGAGAGATACTTTTATTTTATAGACTTTGGTAAATCATTAGATTTGTTTCGCTTGGGGAAAGTCAGGTCCATTTGATGCTTAACCAGAGAAAGACTGGAGTCTCTTGGACCTGCACTGATGACTCACATACATGGTTTCTTCTTTGAAACCACATGGACTGA
>NW_004624783.1:16318074-16347831 GCF_000247695.1 Heterocephalus glaber
TCTTTCTTTCTTTCTTTCTTTCTTTCTTTCTTTCTTTTTCTTTCTTTCTTTCCTTTTTGTCTGGTATCAGGGATTGAACTTGGGACCTTGCTCTTGTGAGGCAGATGGTTGAACCACTGAGCTAAATCCCCAGTCCTACACTGATTTATTTCTATTGAGGGAACTTCATAATAAGAATGTATCAAAATTATTTGTATTCAATAGAGTAAAATTGTACTGAGGAAACATTTGAATTGTTTATACATTTCATTGTAGATAACAGATAAAATATACAAGTATAAAAGCTGGAAATCTTACAGAAATTACTAATATTTAAAACATTATTGTAAGTGAAACATCATAGTATTGTTATTGTCTAATAAAATCAGTTTTCTCCTCCATTTTGTGCCTTATTCTGTAACACTAAAAGGCAAGAAACTGTCCTAATTTTCTTTGAAGTCCTCATGATCGACTAGCAGAGCACCTAGCCAAATCATTATTTTCCAGTAAGCAAGGAATGCAAGTGAATTGAACAAGCTTATTTAAAAAATAAATGTTGGCAGTTGTTGCACAGTTTATAAGTGTAATAAGGCAGTTGATAATAGCATGAGCTCTGCTATAAAACAATCTGTGTTCAAATCCCTGATTTTATGGTCTTGAGCAAGTAAACCTCATTGTGCCTTTGTTTTCTCAAATTCAAAATGAATAGTAGGTCAGTTATTTTACAGTTTATTTGGGGAATTAATGTATGTAAAGTACTAAGAGTCCTAAGATATTAATTTCAGTACAAATATTTTGTAGGTTTAACAATCATTGCAGTAAGTATAATGATAAACCCATACTGAGGAATATCTTTATTCTGGGCACTTTAAAGTGCCTTACATATTTTTATATATATTCTTTACAACAAATGTGCACTTAAAATTATTTCTCTTTTATTGAGGAACTGAGGTATGGTAATATTAAGAAAATTTCCCAACATCACACAGATCCTAACTGGTGGAGGTAAGATTTAATTCTAGGCATGGAACTTTGGAATGTTCACACTGAACTACTATGAGGGATATTTTTGTATGTCTAGATGGTTTCATGCTATACACAAAATGACTCTAGTTCTACAAGTAAATGATGCAAACATACAGGAAACAAGAAGGAAGGAAACCAGAGTCAGTCATCTTACCAACTGTAAATATATTAGTACATTTTCTTCCAGACTTAGCATTGATATAGATAACTAAGCACAGAGCACTTTGATTTTGTTTGGCTTAGATATGATAAAATGATGAAATAATCAAAACAAATCCTTGAGTAGGAATACATATTTATACATGAGGCTAATCAAACTCTTAGATGCCACTGAAAATTTAAACTCCTTTGCTATAGATTTAATTCTTATTTCTTGTCCCTTGATCTTCAGAGACCCATGACTTGTGTTGAAAAATAGTTGACCTCTGTCTGCAACTGTAGTTCAAACTCAGACAAACCTGTCTGGCACTCTGAGTTACACTAGAGCAGACCCATGTACTGTAGAGGGGCAGAGGCTGAAGAGATTGTAATTGGGAATTCAGGAAGAACAGGGCCACCTGAACAGAATGGTCTAGGTTTGAGTGCTGGAATAAGCAGTTGTTTCAAGTGTAGAGAGCATTATGGTTTTTCCCAGATGTCTGGTCAAATATATTCTAGGTGTTTCTATGAGGCTGTATTCAGATGATATTAATGTTTGAGTCATTGAAAATAGATTACCCTCCATAATATGAGTGGGCATTATCCAATCAGTTGAAGACCTAAACAAAATGGTAAAACTGCCTCCAAGGAAGCTTATACTTCTTGTTTCACAGTCTTCAACCTTAAACATTTTTTTCTGTCTTTGGTCTCAAATATCAGATCTTCCTGAGTCTTGAGTCTGCTGGCCTTCAGATAGCATGGCATTGGCTCTCTTTGTTCTCAGGTCTCTGACTGTGGACTAGAACTAAATTGTTGGCTTTTCTAGTTCTTCACCTTGGCTTATGCCTAAGATATTTATACTTGCCTACCTCCAAAACTGCATCAGCCAATTCCTTAAAATAAATTTTACTTTCTGTAAACTATATCATCTATGTCTATATCTATCTACATATCTGTATATCTCTGTGTACACACACACACACAAACACACACACATATGTTGTTTATATTTTTCTTATATGGTATTAGTTCTCTTTTTCTGGAGGACCCTGACTACTACAGAGCGACAATTCTCTCAATCTAGCTTTCACACTTCCCAGAAATCAGAAGATAGCTTAAAGGAGAAGTAAACAATCATCAGTTAACAGATCTGTTATGAAAATTCTCTCATAAGGTGAAAGAGAAAGTCAAACTCAGGGCAGAAAAGCAGACAAATGACAATCAGCTTCTGGAATCATTCATGAGAGTCTTTGTGTTGATGATTCATAAAGAGAATGCTATGGAAATCATAATGATAGATCTCTCAATTTTGAAGTTCATACTAGTGTCTGTGAGAATGGCTTGTAGGCCCATGGAGGAAACAGAAAAGTTAGGCAAAGAATATAGAAAGATGAATTAGGAAATAATTTCAGTAGTCCAACTAGGGCAAAATTCTGTTTCAAACTAGATACTCCACCAAAGTATTACCTGTAGAATAGGGAAAAATACAGAAAATATATATTTGAACAGTGTTAATATCTAGAAATTATCAGGAACTCAAACAATAATAAAACAAAGCAGAGCAAAATAAAATTACTCAATACTTAAATTAAAACATGGGCTAGCAGGTGGATCATAGCCAGGGCTCTGCCCTGACTCCAGAGGCTTGGACACACCCACCCAAGCCAAAGGCCCACCCAGAAAAGAGCTGCACAGGTGCACAAGCTTCAGCCAGAGGCCCGCCATACCACTGGGCACAGCCAAGAGCCCTCCTGAAAAAGAGCTACACGGGCACACAAGCAACAGCCAGAGGTTCACCCTGATACCATTGATAAGTGCATGGAGACACTAGCCAGAATCCTGAGCAGATAACAGGAACTGGGGTCCACAGCTCCCAGCCAAAGGCCCTCCCAGACAATAGCTACATAGGGGACCCAGTGAGAGGTACACCTAGATACCATCCCAAGTGTGCACAGACCCCAGCCAGAAGCCCACCCAGACAACAGGTCAGCTCAGGGATCCAGAAGGCCACTTTTCTGAACCCAGGAATTACTGTACTGGTGAGAAGCAGAGAAAAGGCAAATCTGTGGTTTGCTGAGAATTGAAGACCACTGAGTGAGCAAAAAGTTGACTCAACAAAGGCCCAGCAGGCTTCATCTGTCTAAATGAGAAGACAAAGAAACAGACTTCCAGATCACCTAAGGCAACCTCAAAGGGAAATAAGATGGAACAATCTGATACTCAACCACCTGGATTTCCTGAACTGGCAACAAAAGAGGATCTGGAAAAATTGAAATCAGAAATAATTTCTCAGATAACAGCAGAGATTGTGCCCATAGTACAAGACATGATTAATAAATCTAGAGTGGACACAGATAAAAAAATAGAGGATGTGAGGAACATGATGAAATCCCAACAAACATGATGAAATCCCAACATAGGAAACGAATGGAATACATAATACAGATGCAAACAGATTTCCAAGAGATTAAAAACTCCACTGAAAGTTTACACAGCAGAATGAGCCAATGCAAGAATAGAATTTCAGATATAGAACATAGGATTACAATTAGTGACCAGGAAAAGAAAAATTTCTTAAAGATAGTAAGTGACCATGAAAAAATCAATCCAGCAGCTGCTAGAAGATGCAAAGAAGAAGACATAAGACTGATCAGAGTCAATAAAGAAACAGGAGAGAGTGCAGATGACTTAAAAAAACTGTTCACAGAAGTAATGGCAGAAAACTTTCCAAATAGGGGAAAGGAACTTGACATACAAATAAGTGAGGCATATTGGACTCCATCTAGCTGTGATCAAAAACATGGGCTAAAGATCTGAACATACTTTTTTTTTTTTTTTTTTTTTTTAAGGAAAACATATAAAGCACCAATAGATCTTTGGAAAATGCTCAACACTGCAAACTATTAGAGAAATGCAAATAAAACCCATAAGGAGATACAATACTTCTTTATTGCAGTTAGGATGACTATCATTAGAAAGAAAAATAAAAAAATACTGGTGAGAATGAAGAGAAGGGGGAACTCACAGTCATCTAAACCTTTTGGAATGCATGGTTTTTCTTCTCAGCAAAGATTTCCCCTCTGCTCTCTAGGGCAGCAGCAATTTCAGAGCTGACACTTTACAAGGAACAGGTGGAAATAAATGTTTTTAAATGAAATGAAAAGACAGTAAGGGATTCTGATTTAAAGAACAACAATAAAAGAACAACATTGACATAATGAATCCTGCAATTGAATGAAGTTTGGGTTTTCTAATTTTTCTTTTTAGTTGCTTCACATATTACTATTTAGCTCTTCTAGTTCCAGTGCAGCAGGAATTATCTTCTGGCTTAGAAGGCTCTTATGTACCCCAGGATTTGTCAGTCAGCAAGGTCTGTCTCTCTTATGTCTCACACTTACTAATCCTGCTTGGAGGAATCAATAACTCTGTTATCCTGCTGATATTGTTAACAAACTGTTGGTTTCCTTGGCAGATTTTGCAGATTCCAAATATTCATTCAAATGTTGACTCAGCTGGTAACTCTAGGAAATCATATCCATTATTGTATGTATTATTCTGTTCCTACTCATTTGGAGTTGTGGTTTCTTCCTCAGATCTATGCATCTTCCCACATAAATATACCTTCTGTTTTCTAACTTTCAGTTTGGGTTTTGAAACAGATGAATAGACTAACTCAGTTGTCACTTTTTCCGTCTACTTATAGCTTCAAAATGTACCCTTCATTCCATTACCACCCATTCTTCCTATATTCTGACCACTTTATCACTGTCTGAAAAAGCCTAAGAATAAACTATGTTTTCAAGCACTTGATGGTAAGAATCTATGTTAATGATCTTGAAGCATTAATTTCTTGTAATAGGATTCAATTAATTGCCTACTGTGAGCATGTTTGCTCCTTTACATATGCATGCTTTACCCTGAATATGACTTTCCATCATGTATACTAAAATTAATTCTGTAGGACAGCTGAAATTATAGTGAAGATCAAGAAATATTATTGCTGTGATTTAAAATGGTGTGCCCATGAGTGATTTTTGCAACAAAGAAAATGAATTTAGATTAATATAATTAATTGTTTTTATTTTTCTAACTTTTTAAAAAAGTAGCTATGTATTAATAGTTATAGCTGCCACTGATCAAATGCATCTAAACTGTTTTGAGAAAGGGGGAAATATGCCTTGTGCAATTTTTTTTTTCAGTTTGTGTTCTATATTTTTTTCCACATTTGTTCACCTTTAGAATTTCAGAACAGTTTTCCTATCTAGTATTGTATTTCTGCAGCATGTGAGAGTTCAATCTACTCATAGACTACATTTGTATAGCATTTAAAGCTCAGCTGGTGTAATTTACAGTGTTCTACTGAGTAGTTTCTGTCTTTATGTGTATAGTATAGAATGTATTTAATCTCATGAATTTAAAAAGCATGAGCATCTAACAATAACATTGTGAGCAATTATAAAATTAACATATGTTGACTAATTCTATTCCAACAAATCATCAAAGAATCATAATAACAATAAACAAATACATAAATGTTATATTGCACAATCTTAATGCAGATAAGGAAAAAATGAACACGTTATTACTGAAGTAATGTCCTCATATGTATGATCACAACAACTAAAATATATAATAAAAACTTTTAGAATAAGGCTATTAAGCTTCTAGATAAATTATTGATCATTTCACTTACCAAAACTACTAGTTATTTCAGAATATAAACATTTTAGAAAATATTTTCTAGAAAATAATTTAGGATTTAATGAACTCCATGTTGTATCTATATAACAGATTTCAAAACCTAGAGTTTGTTTGCATAGCATATTTATTCATTATAACAGGTAAAAAATAAAATCAAGCTTACTCTCACATGAATTAAGTAATCACCATTGCTAGATTTTCTGTAGGTGTTAGGCATGTCTATAATCCATGTATGGTGGAACATTTTTCTGCTCTAAATGACATATGGCACTTATAAATATTTTTTAATTGTCTTGTAAATTTTTGCTCATTAGGCCTTAGTAAATCAAATCTGTTTAGTAATACAAATTGGAATTTTATAGGAGTAACTTTTGAGAGATTATTGGTGCCAGAAGCCCATTTGCTCATCTGAGGCCACCAGACTTTTATTTAATTTGAACAAGATCAAGTAAGTCCAGCAGAGTGCTTACTTGAATAAAAGAGTAATACGGCAAGAAGTATAGTTTAAGACTATCAAAATAAATAAATTGGTTCATGATGAAGTGTCCATATAAATTTTACTTTTTATACATCAGATATACAGTCAATATAAACAATCTTATTATAACTATTTTGATTACAAATCAGGAAACAACTGGTTTAAATCTCTTCTTTGATTTCCTTACTGAATGGACTAAGTATGAGACAGACTACTTCGAACGATCAATATATTAAGTATATATTAAGTTAAAATATAAACTTTTTGAATGTAAGCTAAAGAATAGGAAGTATGAAAATCAAAGAACAGAACAAAAATGGTATTAATCCTAATGGGGAATAATACTGAACCACAGAGGAAGTACTGGTAAAACATCATCGAAGTACAGACAATAATTTATTTTTTCTTGACAAACACCTTACTGTAGCAACTGAAAATAGCTAAGACTCTAAAGCCTTTAATGTATTTATATATTTTTGTGAAAATATATTATTGTCATAGAAGCCAGTTGTAGTATACAGTTATTCTTAAATTACTTTGTGAATGAAGACCAAAAGAAGAAAATAACTATTTGTACCTTAGAATATTTCCAGAACTTTTGTGTAAAATATTTTTGTTAATCTAAAATCAATTTCACTCCAACTAAAATGCATTTCTTTATTACTGGTTAAGGAAAGATAGACAAGTACAGATGATTTGACTATGAATAGAAAACTTTTCAGTCTTTTTAAAATGTTTATCAACACTTAGCGTGAACTCCTCCCAATAAACAATCTGCTTATAATTTACTTGGATCTTACTATTAGCAACTTGTATCAAATAAGTACAACAAGCCAGAAGATTTATGTATTCTGCCCAAGGAGATTTTATACCTAATATTTCTAGAATAAATTATCTTTTGGTAGTCGCATAACTTATTTATATGGATGATATAGCTATGTCTTTTTACCCAGAAAATGAATAACACAGATATATGAAGTAATGAGTTGCCAAATTATGTAAAAGTGTAAATTCTTTTCTTCTTTCCTTGCACGGTCTCCAGATAGATTTGAATTTTGTTAGGTGGCTCGTTCTACACCAGGTTTGCAATCCCACCACTCATCTCACTAAAAAATAAAAAATAAATAAAATAAATAAAAGTCCCCTCTAGCTTAGTAGCTGTATTCAAATGTAGCAAATAGGTACATTTCATCTGATACTGATTTTTGAAAATAGATTCTATTTTGAGAATTGCACTCATTTATTTTGTGAGTCCAATGAAAATTTGTTCTCTTTTCCTTCATGAGCTCATTGTTTACCTACTATTCCTACTTCACATCCCACGCTAATGGAGGACATGGCAAACTGATAGCAGCTGTACCCAATGATTTGAACTTGGTTGTTCTTACTATAATTAAGAATAATTTAGGGTGGAGTTGAAAGAACAAGATGGACAATATCAGTGAAGAAAACATAAATTAATAAATGGTTTTGGCTCTAAATTAACCTTTGGTAGTTAGTGATTACACAGAACTTTATATTTCTATAGAAAACAAGAAAAGAGTGAACATTTGAGAAGTCTTTGGAAATATTTTAGCTAGTATTTCCCGTATGTGCTTATACTTAAATTATCTGGGGAGGATTTTCTTGTATTTATTTGTTTATTTTTTCTTTTGTTTTGTTTTGCTTCTTCAGTGCTCTAGGTTAGAATTCCCAAAAGGAGGTGTTAAAAAGAGATGGTTTCTTCTGAGGGCTTGGAGCAAAGGATCTGCTCCAAGCTTCTGTCCTTGGGTCGTAGGTGACTGTCTTCTCCCTAGGTGGATATCTCTTCACAGAGTCTCTCCTCTATCTGTGTCTTTGTGTTCAGTTTTAGCTTTTTATAAGTATATCATACTTGTTGTACTACAGTCTACTCTAATGAATTAATTTTAACTTAATTACCATTCTAAAGACAGTGCCTTCAATTAAAGTGACACATTGGGGATTAGTAATTCCTCATACAAATGTGGGACAGTGTCACAATTGAACCTATCCTGGATACCCTGAGCCTACACTGAATGTAGGCTTGCCAAGCCCTATAAACTCCGAATAGTAATCTTCATCATCCTGCATGATAGGAGAAAATGTTTGTTGACTTTTGTTTTAATGAGAGAAAAAATGACTAGGACAATCAACATTTGACCTAGATGATATCCCATTGAGTATATTTTGCAGCTGTTCATGTAATTCTTTCACACATGCTGCTACATTTCAGACCTTAATCCTGCCTGAACCTCTGTATGTTATGCCAGTGCCACAACACAACTCCTTGACAAAAAGAAGAGACACAGAGACATATCACTGCATTTGAAAAAAATAATGTTATTGGTACATTTTAGGTATATATTATGATGACATTTATCATTTGGAATTTGTACCTGTACATGATATATCTTGGTTCTTGTTTATTCCTACTGTCCTTCCTTCCCTTCTACACCCCCTCCCTATTTACAAAATGAGGACTAAAATGTATAATAGATCATGAAATAGGAAATATCACTGCTTTTTGATATCCTGTTCTCTTTCATTATGGGAGGGGGGCTGATCAGGAAATAGTTTGCTCTTTTCTAATAGAGTTTTGTCTTCTGGTGTTAATTTGCCATGAAAGTTTTCATATATTTGTGTGCTATATATTGTGAGAATCTGGCACCAGCATGGTATCTGCTTGTCATGTGTGCATGTTTCTTTCACAATCAGAATTAGTAAATACTAAAAGATCAAAAAGAACAAATTAACAGGTGAAAATATAGAAAATTATAAATGTAAAGAGCATAACATAAGAAGCACATTCCCTATTACTCAGAAAGTATCTTTTTTTTTTTTTTTTGGTACCGGGGATCGAACTCTGGTCTTTGCACTTGCGCAGCAGGTCAGAAAGTATCTTTGTCTCCTTAATTTTTTGTGTTTTGGTCAGCACAATACTATATAACTTCTAATAATTCCTTTCTGGAGTAAATACTAATTTTTCCTAACACTAAATTTATAACCATTTTTTCCTTGCAGTCAAAAAAAAAAAATCTGTTATTGTCCACGTGTGTGTGTATGTGTGTGTGTGTGTTTTGGTATGAGTGAATGCCAAAAGTTTATCAGGGTGTTAGCATCCACCAGGAACAAGTGTCATTCCACCAGATAAAGGGCAAAGCGACAGTCACTGTTACTTCTACCACAAAGTCTGTCAGAATCTTGAAGCTCAGAAGCTTAATTGTATTTTGCCTGATGGTTTTGGACCCATGAACTGAGTGCTTCTTCCTAGAATTTAACAACATGTCAAAGATATCTGTAGTTGGCAAATCATAACAAACAGTAGGGTCTTCTTGCTCCCTGTATTAGCTTTCCTGCTGCTGGACAAAGTCCTGGAGGAAGCAATTTATTTGGCCAACAGTTTCAGGGGATTCATTCCATGTTCAACTTGTTCCAAAGCAAGAACATCATTACAGAAGGGCTCCACAGAAGAATGCTGAGGACCTCATGGTTGCCAGGAAGCAGAACAGGAAAACAGCCAGAGAGGAAGGGACCGGATATGGACCCCTCAGTCAGGTCTCCACCGCCCACCCAGACACACCCAGAAGTATGCTTTACTAATTCCCAGGGCAGCTCCCATGCCAAACAAGGTGACAGTCAAGCTCACCCTTTATATTTCCACATTTCTTGAATGTTTCTGAAACACTGGGATAAATCTGGGTTCATAATGTATGGACATATCCTCCTTCGGACATCCAGGCCTGGGATACAGACTTTTAAATATTCAATCATCCCATGTAAACTTGTAATTTGGACATACACAGTCCAAAATATTGCTCTAAATTCAAATTCCTTCAAGGAGGGAAAATAATTAAAAAAAATGAGTTTATTGTTTTCAAATTTATAAACTACCTCTTCCCTTGCCCATTCCTTATCCCAATCTATTCTTGGCAAAGTCTCTATAAGGATGATAATAAAATATGAATATAGTTCTATGACTTCTCTCCTTAAATGTGTTTGAATCTCCATATAGCCTTTTGATAAAATGCTAATTCTTTGTCATTCAAGCTTTTCCTGATCTGTAACTCATGTCTTAGAAGTACTATCTTTAACATTCTCTAATATAACCATCTCATAGAACCAGAAAGAGACTGAATGATTTGCTTTCCATTTCCTGTCTTTTTGCATTTTGATTTCTTCATCTTTACTAAATTTTGATCACATTTTTGTTTGTTTTGCCTTCATTCCTCTCTATGCAGTTTAAAACATTTGATGCAGTTCAATAATTTAAAGTGAACTGTTTGTTATGCAGTTTGAACTTGGCCTAGAAAATAAAAGGCTGAAATGAATTTTCGGTAATTTTCTTGAAAAAAACTTGTCAAGTAGTTGCAATTTGTTTGAAAAGTTTGTAATATCAGAAAACATTTACATTTTATAGCTCCATAAAATTTAATTAAGTTAATTTTTACTATAATTTTGACATATTTACTAAAATTCAAAGTAGATAGTCCTGTTTATTAAATGTTTTACATATTGTCATTGGCATTTATTAAAAGTTTTGTCTGTATTGACTCTGTACTGAACACAGATTTTAAATTATTTTTAATTGGAACTACAATAATAAGGAATCAAAGTATTTTCTACTAAGGCCAAACTGAACTTTAATTATATAATCAAAAAAAGTAAGGAAAAAAGTCCACATAAAGTATAATACTACAGTTGAAATTAGTTGAAATTATTGGGCTTTCCTTTATATCACTCTGCATGATAGCACGTTAAATAAAAATAATTTCTTTTCATTAAGGTAAACAACTAGCTTTCCTGTAGGACTAACTTAGGTGGTAATGAATCTATTATTAAATGTTATTAAATGAAAAATAATTTTGCCTTCTCAAATAATTAGTAATTCACAGGTTTCATTAATTCAAGTAGATTTTTCACTCCTGTTTTCATTTATTTAAAGAAGAAAACATTTCTTTTAAAGTTTTTATTAATACATGTTTGCAGTACATAATAAGTGCATTCATCAGAGCCTGGTGTGGTGGCACATGCCTGTAATCCCAGGGCTTGGGAGGCTGAGGCAGGAGGATCACTGTGAGTTCGAGGTTAGCCTGGGCTACAAAACGAGTTAAGGCCAGCCTGAACTACATAGCAAGAACCTACCTCAATGCCCCCCCCCCACAATTGTATTCATGATGGGGAGTTGATACATGTACTAACATACCTTAATTCTTTTTTCACTTCCTTCCACTCCCCTCTGACTTCCTCCCTCCATCTCTTGGTCATTTTCTCTTTTGCAAGAACTAGCTCCCTGTTTCCTATTATCTGTCTTTTATTTTGCTCTTTATATTCTGGGTTCTCATAAAACAGAAATTGTGCTATACTTAAACTAGTGTGTCTGATGTATTTCATTTAACATTATTATTTTAAAGTACATCCATAATAACTGAAGTTTAATCCTTCTCTATGGCAAACTAGTACTCTATTGTTTATAAAAACTACACTTTCTTTATCTCTTCATCTGATAATGGACATATAGGCCACTTTCAAGATTTAGCTGTTATGAGCTGTACTGCTATAAACATGATCTTTCAAAGCAAAGTGACATACTAAGACATTGGGCAAATGAGAAATTGATCACAAGTCTTCAGCAACACAGAGCTAGTAATGCTGTGGAATAGCTAAAGGGTTCCTAGTCACAATGTATACTTTGAGTTGGAGATATTTCAGAACATGAGTACATTTTCAGGACATGAGTATTGAGCTGTCTTGAGAACTTTCCCATTCATAATGCTTCTATTTTGCATATGTCTTGATTAGACTCACAGTATTACTTTGACTATTTTACAGAGTATTGTGGTATTTGACAAATTAATTCAAACTTGTTGTTTCCTGTATATTTACTCTTGAATCTAGGTTCAACAAAGATTCAAAAAGGATAGTCTAAAAGCAACCCAAGAAGCAAATAAAATATGAAGTGCTGGTGGGATTCACAGTTCAACATTATACATGTAAATGTGTTTCTAATTGCTCCTGATACTGTTCTAACACCACATTGTATGTATTGTAAGTGGTTTAGCAAATATGACTCTATTCTCATCATTATCATGCACATTGTTATTCATTATTATTTTGTATGTGTGGTTAGTGTCAAAGATGTAAATTTTATACCTGAATCAATGTAGGAAGAATGTTTGTTATGGCCGTTTCCATTTGTTGAGATTAATTTAGTAGAAAATAGCTTATCCCTTGGGGTGTGTCACAAACTACTATTTGCTATTGTCCAGTGTTTGAAGGAATGCACTGGGCAAAAAATTAATTTCACAACTGGCAAGCAGTGCCCAAATTCTCTCCACTTTCATGTTTCATTGTGCTATTAATTCTAGCTTTCTCTCTAGGAAAGAAACATATGCATTTTCTCTTATGTCTATAGTATTTTATAAAATATTTTTACTGGGTACTTAAAAATCCTATTATTAATTAAGGCTCATTCACTTTGTATTCCATTTTTATATAATGAAAAAAGGAATAGAAAGAAGTGCCTTCCAACTAATCAGGATTTTCAGGATGCTTGAAAAGTGCTGAATGGAACTGATTTTGATTTTAGAACTAATATTCCACATTCTGACCCTGACTGGAAGGCAGGGCCACTCTTTAATGAGGCTCCAGGGTTTGAGAGGACCTGCACTCGGTGATGGAAATTGTGAACTCTGGGAACTTTATTTTGAGGAGAGAGAGACACTTGGGTGAATTCAAAATGAGAGTTTTGTCTTTTGGGTTCATACAGGAGGTAGAGATAACTTTCATGGATTTGGTAAAAAAAAAGGTTGTATAAAAAGATAACCTGTTGCTTTTCTTTTGTTATTTGTCTTTTAAAAAATTGAACCAAGCAATTCAGTTATGATGAGATGAATGATTTTGTTCTGATGGACAGAGTACAGGGTACTATGAGATGCAAAAGGACTCCTGGATCCACAATTTGAAAACATGATAGCAAGAGAGGGCAAGGTATTAATCACTGTAAGGGTGGAAAGAGCAACTGAGGTGTTTTATAGCCCTGAGGGAAGGGATGGGCAGGTACACTTCCTCTTAAGGTGTTAGAGAATTCTCCTTTACTCCACTTACATCTGGTGGGTGTTGCCAGTCCTTAGCTTAGAGTTGCATCTCCACAGTTTCGGTTTAGATTTTCGAATAGCTGTTTCTCATTTCAGTGTTTTTGTGTTTGAAAATGGATCCTAATAAAATAAAATGTGTCATGATCTAGTAGGATATCATTTTATCATTTGTAAAGATCCTGTTTCTGAACTAGGACACATTCACAGGGTGTCGGGGTTTTGCACTTGCTCTGAAACCTGTCTCTTTGGGGCAACTAATTCAACCCTCAATAGCTACCTTATAAGAACTGAACATGAAATGTAGATAGTAGTTTTGGGAGAAACCATTTTGAGGTAGGGAGAATAGAATGAAACAAGAGAAAATGGCCCAAACATGAATGTATGAAAATAAGAAATATTTTCATATTAGGTTTCACTAAAGGAACACAATCATTATAAAATATAAGTGCAATCACAGGGATTAATTAGGTATTAATTAGAAGGGATTAATTTGGATTAATTAATTAGGGATTAATTAGACAGCTTAATTAAGGATTAATTAGGTAGATTTACAGGATGATAAAAGGAAGAGCCCCAGTGGCCATATGTGGAAACAGAGTGAAGAATTCAAAATAGCTCTATGTGCACTGGAGAGCCAGGATCCCTGTAGCAGTCTGAGGTTGAAAGCCTGAAGTTCTCTTTAGTCACCTCTGTGGGCCTGAGTTGGAAAACTGAAGAGTCCACATTCGATGTTCTGCACTGGAAACCTGGGAAA
Source organism: Heterocephalus glaber (assembly GCF_000247695.1). The sequence goes on from NW_004624783.1 coordinate 16,332,245, forward strand.
CTATAGAGCATCAGAAAACAATGGTGAAGACCACAGCTCCAGAGAGAACATGGAAGACTGCCCTCTTTCCCCTTTTTTCTGCCTACATTACATGTCTTTTGGAACAATCACAGTATGTTTTTTTAAAACCCCAAAGAATATTCAAATAATAATAATGGTTACATTCACCTACTGGGAAGATAACTTCTTCTAAAAGTTCTAAACACCTCTCAGACACTATCAGGGCTAGGCTGAAACTTAATTTCCTTAAGAAGTAGGAAAAATGAAAAATTGTTGCAAAGATTAAATGACAAAAATAATGCAGAATTATTAGTCTCATCTTGGTTCATGGTAAGTGTGCCTATACCTGCTAGATATGAGTGTACACAATAAAGATGGACTATGTAACTCCAGAAAATTGAATGTAATGCGAAGTTTGGATTATTTGGATCTGTTGAAGTACCTGGTAATAACTGTTCAGAGTCATTTTGCTGCTAAACTACCTAAATGAAAACTAAACTTCCCTTAGAATCAATTTTTATCATGAGGTTGTGTTGAGTGAGTTACAAAAGATAAATAACATCATATCACAGATCTGGTGATAGAGATGCATTAGTAACTTTCAATGAAAATAGATACAGAATACAACTTGTATGCAACAGAAAAGAACTAAAGAAGGCATTAATCAGAAATAAATGTTATCCCCCCAAAATGGATGGTTGAGAATAGACTGAATGGACCATGAAAAATATGGAATTACTATGAGAGTTTCATTTCACATCACTTTGTTTTCTGAATTATGTTAAAGTTGTCCATACTTAAAAAGGATGCAAAAACCTCTAAAATTTTGTGTAATCATAAGAATATTAAATAAAATCTTATAAAAAGTTGATAATTTTATGGAAGGAGGAAAATCAATCAGTGGAAAACATAATATTTTGGAATCTTAATCAGTTATATTGTTAATAACAAGAAGAACTGAAAGAAAATCTTGATATTATAATCTAAATTTGTTGTTAGTAGAATATAGTGTTAATAACAAACTATTTTTAGTATTGTACAAATGTACATTCTACAGGAATATTTATACAATAAAGAGGGAGTCTGGTAATCATTACTAGTGCAATATCTACATGAAGAAATTTGAAATGTCTCAGGCATTGCAATATAAAAGTAATAGAAAATTCGTAAAATGTTAAATCATTAAAATAGAGAACCTTCCAGTCTTTTTTTCCCATTAAGTTTATTGGGACATTTTAGGTATAAAATACAGTTACATTCATCATTGGGATCTTGTACCTACATGAGTCTCTTGGTTCTTATTTTTTTCCCCTTCCCCTGCCCTCCCTTCACCCTCTCTACCCTTCCCTATTTGCAAAGACTTTGTTTCCATTTTTTTTTCTCATATTTTTCCTTTTCCCTTCTTTCCTTTGCCCTACCCCTCCCAATTCCCCTTTTCCTTTAGACCTTTTATTCCTATTACACAATATCAATTATACATTTTTAAAGTTACAATATCAAGATCTAGGAATCATTACCACAGATTTTACAGAATTTAAAAGGATATAGAAAGAATGTTACAAAAATCTATTTTGAAATAAATTTGACAACTTCTAAGAAGTAACTTGGAAGACAAATTAATGAAACTGACTCTGGAGGAAATATAAAATTTGAATAGCACCTATTAAAGAAAGTATATTCCTAGCTTGAAAATCTATCTATATGACAACAACAGGCTCATATACATTTAACTGATAAATTATATCAAACATTTAAAGCAGAAAAAAGTAGGAACACTCCTCCCCTCATTTTAGGAACTCAACATCGTGCTAATACTAAAACTGGATAAGGATAATAGATGAAAAAAGTGTGAACATAGACAGAAATTTTTTTTAACAAAACAATTAGAAGTCAGATCTGGCAGTATGTAGAAAGTGGTTTTATTATAGGGATGGAAGTGTTGGTTCAGTATTGGAAGATCCACCCCCATAAGTCATCATTTTAGCAGAGGAAAGGAAAAAGCCATATGATCCTGGCACTAGTTGGAGAAAAAGTACTGGACTAAATTTTACTGCTGTTCATTTTAAAAGCTTTCAGGAAACTAGAAGTAGAACAGAACCTTCTCAACAGATCAAAAACATGTACTCCATTCTTCCAGCAAAAATGCCTTATATGAATGGAGAAGCTTTCTCTCTAAGCCGGGGAACAAGGGCAGATATGCCAACTCTTCATCTGCCCATTACACTTTGAAACTTAGGCCCACACCAAAACAGTTTGGCAATAAAATGACACAATTAGGATGGGATTGGCAAGGTAGAAGCAAAATCTTTAGATGTAGATGAAATGATCATCTACAGAGAAAATACTAAGAAACCTCTAGGACAGCCTAGAACTTGTATTTGAAATTAGCAGAATTAGAAAACACAAGGTATATATAAAAATTCAGGTCTATGTTTACTTGCTATAAATGAAGAATTGGATATTGAAATTTAAAAGGTATGTAGGAGTACAAAGGACCTAGAAAAGTAAAAAAAAAAGAAAAAGAAAAAACACAGTTGGAAGACATTTAGTATCTAATTTTAAGACTTACTCTAAAGCTACAGCAATCAAGCCAGTGTTGGTGTAAGGAAAGACATATAGATCATTGGAATAAAACAGAGAATCTAGAAACAGAACCACTCATATATGGTCCACTAAGTTTTGAAAGATTATTTAACATTAACATTTTGTAGAATATAAACTCAATTCAAGAGCAGAGGAAAAGACAGTGTTTTCAGCAAATGGCTCTAGAGCACCTGGTATCCATATATAAAAAATTAACCTCAACCCTTTATTTCCATACATAAAAATAACTTGAAAGGATTTTTGAACCTAAATATGAAAGCCTAAAACTATAAAACTTTAAGAAGAAATTATAAGGGAAAATGCTTATGAATGTAGGGTAGGCAAGAATTTCCTAGGATATAAAACACTTGATGTATAAAAGAAAAAAATTGATAAATGAGATTCCATCAAAATTTAGAACTTTAAATGACATCATTAAGAAAATGAAAAGTAGTCCTAAAACAGACCATATTTACAATGCATATAACCTATGACCAGAATATATAAAGAACTCTTACAGCTCATTAATAGACAACCCAATTAAAAAGTAGACACAAGAAAATGATAAATAGCCAGTATAGCACAAGGAAAGGTGTGCAATACTAGAATCAGAAAAACACTAATCAGTACAATAACAAGATTGAATTATACACTCATTAGGGAGATGAAGTTAAAAGTTTTAAAAGCCTTGTCATGACTTTTTCTTTTTGTTGGATTCCCCCTCTTTGGGTTTAATTTGTCATGCCCAATGGATTCATCCTGCTGGGCTTCCTGGGTTTGTGATCCTCATTGTCTTTTCCTAAAATTTTTTGGAGCACTGGTTTGGTATTCATGAAGTTCCTAAGGTTCTCTTTATCATGAAAGTATCTTATTTCTCCATCAATTTTGAAAGATAGTTTTGCAGGGTACATCAATCTGGGTTGGAGGCTGTTTTCCTTTAGGGCTTGAAATACATCACTCCAAGCCCTTCTTGCCTTGAGGGTTTGCACTGAGAAGTCTGCTGTGATTCTGATGGGCTTTCCTTTGTATGTGATTTGTTTCTTTTGTCACACTGCTTGTAGAATTTTGTTCTTCTGTTGGGTTTCTGGAATCCTAACTATTATACGCTTATGTGTAGATTTTTTGTTTATATCAAGGCTATTTGGAGTCCTATATGCCTCACTTATCTCTACGTCAAGTTCTTTTCTCCTGCTCGGGAAGTTTTCTGCCATCTCTTCTGTGAACAGTTTTTTTTATGTCATCTGCACTCTCTTCTCTTTCTTCATTGACTCCAATCAATCTTATGTTATTCTTCTTTGCATCATCTAGCAGCTGCTGGATTGATTTCTCGTGGTCCCTTATAATTTTAAAGGAATTTTTCTTTTCCTGCTCACTAATTGCAATCTTATCTTCTATATGTGAAATTCTATCCTCACATTGGCTCCTTCTGTTGTGTAGACTTTCAATGGAGTTTTTCATCTCCTGGAAATCTGTTTGTATCTGTTTTATGGGTTCCATTTGTTTCCTATGTTGGGAATCCATCATGTTTCTCAGCTCCTCTATTTTTTTTTTTTAATCTGTGTCCTCTCTAGATTTATTAATCATGTCTTGTACGGTGGCACAATCTCTGCTGTTATCTGAGAAATTATTTCTGATTTCATTTTTTCCAGATCCTCTTTTATTGCCAGTTCAGGGAGTCCAGGTGGTTGAGTATCAGATTGTTCCATCTCATTTCCCTTTGGGGTTGCTGTGGGTGATCTGGAAGTCTGTTTTTGAGCCTAGTTTAAGTGTCTTTTCATTTTGATGAGGGAGGTGTGTGTGTGTGGGGGGTGTGTACTGCTGGCTCCTGTGTAGCTCACCTCCTCTTCCCTGGGAGTGGTGGAATGGCGGCCAGGGAGCCTCCTAATGGGTGCTGGGATTGGCTCACCTCCTCTTCCCTGAGAGTGGTGGAATGGCGGCCAGGGAGCCTCCTCCTGGGTGCTGGGATTGGCTTAAGTATTCTGCCCTGGGAGAGGTCAGAACCTTCCATTCTTTAGTAAGTGGATTTTAACTGAAAAGAAAATGATTCTTGTAAAGTATGTTACAGAAAAAATTAAATATTGAAACATTATCTTGGAAGTAGGTTAAGAAAATTACATATCTTGATTTCTACAAAAAATAACATGTAATCTTTTATTTTTATTTTAATGTCAAGAGGGAAAAACAGAAAGAAAAATCTAAAATTCTGAATTTCTGAAATCATGAATAATATTGTCTTTAACTGTCACAGATGAAAACAAAAGCAACCTTGAAGAGAAAATGGTCCTCTTCAAGTAGATGACAATGGACAGTTAAGTAATTTGCTTTTATTTCTCTTACTTATATACAACTCTAATTCATTTTTGATACATTTCATTGTTATTCACTGTTTTATTTAGAACCAAAAAAGAAAACATAAGAGCAGTATCTAATATAATGCAGTTTACATTTTGTAACCCATCAACTTTAACAGCTACTATAGCAAAGTGTTGAAATGAGAAAGTTTGAGAGTAGATGGAAATGGCAGACTAGGGAAATTGATTTGAGTCAGGAATAAGAGAAGTGATTTTGTTCCATTGGAACTAAAATTGTTTTATAGCTTGTCAATGTTCTCTGGCAAGTCCAGTATCCACATTTAGTCTGCTTAATCTATAGTGGGTCATCTTCAGAAACACAGCTAAGGTTGTTGTTAGAGAAATGAGCATTGTTGACTGGTGAGCAACTCTTGTGGATAGAATGATAGCCATAGGATTTTGTTTGGGGGAACATGACAAAGCCTCTTCCATGTATTACATTATCAGAAAAAAGTAAATTCTGTTTTGGATGAAGAGTTGGAAAAGTTTGTAGGATGCTAGAATTTTTGAGTGTGAATTTGATGGTACCCTTTATATGTTACTTCTTTTACTTTCAATAGATGAAAAAAGGAATGATGTAATTCAAATGATTATATTTCTTATGTTTCAGCATAAATTTTTTTGAGGGAACATAATATATACATAAAAGGGTCATATAATTCCATCCATCAAATTTTTCTATGAGTAGAAAATTAAATAACAATAAATAATATATTGCATTTTATCTGCATTTCCTAATTCCTGTAACATCCTAACACTCTTTTTCTTATTACAGACTAATGGATGCTCCACACAAAGTGAATATTCAGAGTTAACAGAGTTTGTCTAGGACGCTAGGTTTGTCTGGGACTGTCACAGTTCATGCCTGCTTTCTCAGTGTTCCATCCAGTTAACAGCCCCTTTCACTCTCAAAATTTTCCAATTCAGACAATGATGTATGTGATCAGTCCACTAATATGGCACCATGCTCAATGTCTCACTGGTTCACAATTTAGTTGGTAATAATTTATCTGTTAATGCCAAAACGTTTATGCTAGTTACACTATTATGTCAATCATGCACTTTAATTAACAATCATTTAAATTGATTCCTACAAATAGAGGAAAAGCAGGAGCTGGGTGTGGTGGTACACACTTGTAATCCTAGAACTTGGGAGGCTGAGGCAGCAGGATCACTGTGAGTGCAAGGCCAACCTGGGCTACACAGTGAGTTCAGGGCCAGCAGCCTGAACTACAAAGGGAGACCCTGCCTCAAAAAACCAAAAAAAAAAAGAGGAAAAGTGAATTCTCCTTTTAATGAATACTGGGTGGAATAATTTGCAAGAAAATAATAGTTTACTTAGAATGCTATCTAAATAAGTATGGATGCAAAACTGTAAAATATATATTTGATTTTGAATATGAATACTTATATCTCTATAAGAATGTGCTGTTTCTTTTATATTTTATGTGTAAAGTATTTCAGATATAATTATTGGTTACAACTGGAACATTTTTAAATTAACTGACCAATCTCCAGTCACTACATTATAAAAAAATCGATTCTATTTACTATTATTATCATATTATTCTTATTATTACCATATTTCAAAGTTTTTAATCATCATTCTGCTTTCAGTTAATTCAAACAGCGAGGTACAGTTTAATCTTTTCTCATCTATTTCAATTATCACCCTTTGGTAACAATGCAATTTTCTTCTGTTCCCTGTTTACATTTCCCTTGAGAATAAATTATAACACCTTGCTTCCATATAAGTCCGTAAGTATTGCAAACTGCTAGGACTGTTGCACACTTTTTCTGCTAAGGTTTTATTTGGCAGTCTTTTGATGGCATAGCATTTTTATTCTGTTCAGATGTGCTCAGCTCTTGCTAGCTATCCAGTCTCAATTTCTCAGCATGGAAGAAAAATTGGCTTCTACTTCCACACATCTTGGCTTACAGAGGAAGAGAAAATATTGCCAGCCACACTGCATTCACACCTCCTGTCATTTTTCAATAAGTGTTCTTCCCAAGGAGAAAAAAATCTTGCTCCTATGAAATACGTAAAAATTGAGGACATTCCATTAATTTATGAAATGTTCTCAATAACTGACATATTTCAGACGGAAATTATATCTAATAAATTTAAGATGCCAAATTTGGTTTCCTTCTATGAATTCTAAACATCTTAGAATTCAAAATTTGCTGTTTCTAACAATGTAAATTAGTGATTTCTCCTTAGTTGTGTGATTATGAGTGAAGTGGTTAAGAATAACAAAAAATAATGAGTTATCACAATTACACTGTGAATCATCAAGAATGTGCCCAGTCCCAAGTAACTAGAAAAAATCTGACCTTTCTGTCTTAAATATATTGGATTTTATTCAAGACAGAGGAAGGAGTCAGTTACTGATACAGCCCCTGTTCAGCGTTGTCGTCAAAGATCGAAGCTCTTCCTCAGTTTTTATTTTCTCTGATAACTGTTAGTCCCTTTATTGTCACAAGCGTTTATATATTTTCATTCATTATTTCCCATTTTTTAAAAAAAGAGACTTTATTTGTGGAGCATTTTTACATATCCAGCAAAATTCAGTAGAAGGTATAAAGAATTCGTCTAAGGAATATTCTACTCCCTTACATTCGCTCTATGTTATTAACATCCACCACCTAATTGGTATTTTTATTAATTTTGTTGAAATTATATTGATGCATCATATCATCAAAAGTGTATAGTTTAAATAAGGGATCACTCTTGGTGTTATACATTCTATGGGTTTGGACAAATGTATAATGACATTGGGTCACTCTTACAATATCACACAGAATAGTTTCACTGTCCTAAAAATTCTTCTGTGTTCTGTCTATTCATTCCTTCCTTCTCCTAGCCCCAAGGACCCCTGATGATTTTATTGTAGCCATAATTATGATTTTTCCAGAATGTTACATAGTTGAAATTATGCAGGCTTTCAGGTTGGGTTCTTTTACTTAGTGATATGTATTTAAATTTCCCACATATGTTTTATAGCTTGATAGTACATTTCTTTTTAGCACTGAATAATAAAGTTCATTGTATGGTTGTATCATGGGTTATTTATCCATTTACCTACGAAAGGACATCTTAGTTGTTTCCAAAGTTTGGTTATATGTATAAAGCTGCTATAAACAACCATGTACAGATATTTAAATAGACATAAATTTATGTTTAAAATAACAAGGAACACTCTTGGTAGAACATATGATGTTTGAGTTTATCTTCAAAATGTCTCCCAGTACTCCCATGTGTTTGGAGATAGGGCTTTTTGAAAGGATGTTGAGGGTTCTAACATTATCAGTGGATAAATGCAGAGATTATAATTTGAAGAAATGTAAATAGAAGGTGGGACCTAGTTGAAAGACATAGGTCATGGAGGCATGATCTTGGGGACTATATCTTAGCATGCCTCTTCCTCTCTGGGTCTTACTTTCTATGCTTCCTGGCTATGAGGTAAACAACTTTCCTTCACCATGCTCTTCTGCCATGGTGTTTCTGTTTGGCTACAGGCCTGTAGCCAAAATAATTCTACTTTCCTCTAAGTTGACTTTCTCAGGATTTTGTCATAGCAAAGAAAATATGACTAATCCAGTAAAATGAACTTTAGTCTTCTAGAAACTACCACACTTTCTTTCAAAGTAACTATATCACTTTGTATTTCCACAAACAATGAATGAATTCCTGTTGTCCACATTCCTGCCGGGATTTGGGGCATCAGTGTTTTAGATGTTGGCCACTCTCCTAGGTGTGTAGTAGTGTCTTTTTGTTGTCTTAAGTAGTGTCACTATTACATGGCCCCGATGACATACAATGTGATTCCCTGCCCTCTGTATCTGGTTTTGTGAATTGTGTTAATTTTTTTTGTACAGCTTAAATTGAATTTTTTCTTATTGTTCAGTTTTAAGAGTTCTTTTTATATTTTGAGTAACAGGTTTTTTTTATCAGATGTGTGTTTTGTAAATACTTTCCTTCATTCTGAGGTTTATCTTTTCATTCTATTAACAATATTTTTTGAAGAGTAGAAATTTTCATTTTTAATTACTTATCCATTCTTTCCTGGAGGATAGCTTTTTTTTTTTTATTTTAAAAAGTCATTCCTAAACAAGATGCCGTCTAGTTTTTCTCCTATGCTTTTTTCTAGGAGTCATGTAGCTTTGCAATAAAATAGATTGTGCATTTTAGATCAGCATTTTTTTTTTTCTGGTACCGGGGATCAAACTCAAGACTGCACTTGTGAGGCAGGCTCCAGGACCACTGAGCTAAATCCCTGGCCCTAGATTACCATTTTGTATTTTTGCATTTATTAATTCTGTAGTCCAATTTGAGTTAACATTTTGTGAAGGATACAAGGTTATTGTCAAGACTGATTTTTTTCTTAATATGAATGTCTAGTTGTTCCAGCATCATTGGTTGGGTAATCTATTTTTAATCAACTGTATTGCTCTTGCACTTTTGTTAAAGACCAGTTGACCATTTTTTATATGGGTTTACTCCTGGGCTCTCTATTTTGTTACATTGATCTTTTTGTCTATTTTTTGCAAGTTCCACACTGTTATGATTCTGTAGCTTTATAAGTTTGAAGTGAGGGTATGTATGTCCTTCAACTTTGTTTTCTTTCAATATTGTGTTAACTGGTATGGATCTTTTGCATTTCATATAAATTTATAATCAATGTGTTAATACACAAATAATTTTCTGAGATTTTCTTTGGGATTGGACTGAATCTATAGAACAAAATGGAAACAAAGTCTTTGTAAATAGGGAAGGGTGGAGGGGGTGAAGGGAGGGCACGGGAATGGGGAAAAATAAGAACCAAGATGCATCATGTAAAGGTACAAGATCCCAATGATGAATGTAACTGTACTGTATACCTAAAACGTACCAATATACTTAATGAAAAAAAAGAGAAAGGAAGGAAATCCAGATACAATATTCCATTTCATGGCAAGAATAGTAGTTACATTTCTCTCTTTTTGTTGGAAATAAAACTTTTCCCAGAACTTATCACAGAGTAGTCTCATCTACGTCCCATTACCCTAAATTGTATCATTTTGATACCTTTGAGTGCAGAGGGGAAATATAAATGTCCTGTACTTAATTTCCCAGCTTCTAAGTAGAGAAAAATAGGAGAGGAGTTTGAAATTAGTGAAATTAGTGAGGCAAACATGTCAAAGCATGACATAGAACTCTAGAAGGGCTTGATATACCTGCGTACAGAAAGATTAAAAAACTATCACTAGAAACAATTATTTCATACCTCAATGACACTCCTTAAAAGACTTAAAAAGGAGGGAATCTTGTCATTTGTAATAACATAAGTGAACCTAGTGATCATCATGTTAAGTGAAATAAACTAGTCACAGAAGCCAAATACTGCAGTCTATCTCTTATACAGAATCAAAAAGTTGATCTCACAGAGATAGAGTGGAAAGGTGATTATCAGAGGCTGGGGAATTGGAGGTGGGGGAGAGGCTGGCCTAAAGGAGCAAAGGTAGAGTTGGGAGCAGTAAGTTCAAGAGCTCTATCATATAGCATGTTGGCTTTAGTAAATGTTGGTACATTTGGTTCTTGAAAATTGCTTAGGATGTTGATGTTAAATGTTCTTATAAAAACTAAGTATGTGAACTATATTTTTTAAGGAGCTAGAACTAATCATTTCATAATACCTATAATCTTTGAAATACCATGTTTCACATGAAAAATGCACACAATTGTATGGCCTAATAAAAAAACCCAGTAAATCTATAAAAGTTTAACAAAGCTGCCTAAATAAAACCTGAAAAAATTCACATTGTTAGTAGAAAACAAATGTCTGTACTATTGATGCCACAGAACTGACACATATTAGGTACTGAGAACACATTTCATCCATTAAGATTAAATGTCCCCATAAAAAATTCTAACAGGATTTATCCACTAAGGATCATACCAGGCATGGTGGTACATGCCTGTAACCCCAGAACTCTGGGAAGCTAAGGCTGGAGGATTGCAAATTCAAGTCCAGCCCAAACAGTCTGGGAAATTAGTGAGATCTTGTCTCAAAAAAAATGGTTTTAATCTCACACACCTTTCCTAAATGTAGATTTATTTGTTTATTTATTAAAATTTCATTTTCAAGGTATGAATTTTTCTCAACCAAATTAAATATAAACTGACAAATATGTATACTTGTTAAAATTATTGAATAGCAGTAAAAATTTAAGAAAAACACAAATAATTGTTATTCAAGACAAAAAATGAGGAAATGGCAGTTGGAGACAATTCTAATGATCTGAAGGAACAGAAAAAATTACAGAAATGGTGACCCCCTAGATCACTTCAGAGCAGTTAATAGAAGTTCACCTCCCTTTTCCTGTGTTCAAGAAAAATTCACAACTCTATTAATAGCCAGTAAATACAGTGGTTGTGATTTTATATTGCTGTAGATTCCATAGACATGAATTAAAAGCCATATGTAATAATGGATTACTAATTAGAGCATGGAAGATGAAAGATAAGATTTAGTATTTGGTACAACATGATCAAAACTGCAAAAGCTGTGTCAGGAAACTGTTTCCCTCAGTTTGGGAGAAACATGCTCAGACTGAGGTGCAACAAGCAGTTGAACTGTGTCAGTGTGAAAGTAGATGAAAGTGGAAGCAAACAGCTACTTTTATAAGCAACATTTCAGGTTTCATAATATAGAAATTATTTTTCATTTTCTGATTCATGAAAACCATTGTTTATAATTATTGTGATCCTAATGTGTTGCCTGTACAGCAAATTTGTGTAAATCAAATTTTTTCTCCATTGATTTATAATCTCCTTCGGCTCCAAAGCCCTTGATTCTATTATTGCACTTTCTAAGGTGTCTCATTTTTATTGGACATCTTCTTAGGCCTAATTTACCCTACATGCTGTCTTTCCTGTTTATTCACTCACCAAATATTTATTCTGTTCCTGTCATTGGTCAAGCTAAGCACTGGCTTCACAAATTTTTTTTCCCATTTTGTTCACTTTCTTATGGTAGGTGAATACTTAGGATAAAATTGTAAAAGCACACACAAAAAAGAAAAAGTCATCACAGATGGATGTTGAAATGGGAAGGGTATAGAGAGGAATTAGTAGTTAAGAACTCAGGATAGTGAGTTGGATGTAGAGAGACAGGTAAACTGAAGATCCTATTCAATCTGGACATGTATATCTTGGAATACTAATCTAGTTTATTTTGTTTATTCCGACTTCCTTCTTACTCTCCAATTTGTGTCTTAGATATTTTTTCTATTATCTACCCTAAACCACAGAAGGAATAAACACTTACTAAAAGACATTACTACAATTTTCAGAGCAGAGTATCAGTTAACTGTACATGAGGCTTTCAGCTAGTGGAGCCAAAAATATTACAGTTTTTCTATATATACAAGAGAAGATGGACTAGAAAAAGAAGTGAAATTGGTGTAGATGAGCCATTTGATGTAAATCAAAAATAATATCTCATAGAGACAAAATATAATGAAAAATTTTGCAATTATATATGTTAAATTGTCTTCTTAAAATAGCTTGTCACTTACAAAGATGATACTTTTTAGGAAGATCTGTAATATCTGTCGTTTCATAAACAAATGATATCAGCTATATCCAAAAGAATAGTATCATTAAGTATAAGTAATAATTCATCAAACTTTTTGAACGTTTGAATTTGATATTAAAATTTATGTTTAATATGACTTTCTTGTTTTGGAGATTATTGCTTCAAAATAGATATCACAAAATGAAACTCTTCCTGAAAAATAATAGTAAATCCATTTTACACAAACATTACATAGTCATTATACCAAGAAAGTAATTCTCAATTGATTTCCTGCTATGTTTCCATAGATCATGCCAGTTAGCTTCATGGAAGCTTTAGTGGGTGATATGATTTAGATCTGGAATGTCCCCTGAAGTCCTCATGTTTTCAGTTGTGGAACTTTTGGAAGGTGATTATACCATGGGGGTGTTATAGCTAACTTGCTGTAAGAAAGTGGGGCCTGGTTGTCAGTGACTTACTGGAGGAGTGACCTGGAAGAGAATATTTCCCTCCCCAGCATTTCCCCTTGCGTCTTGCTTTCTGGCCAACATGATGTGAACTTCTTTCCTCCACATGAGGCCCTTCCACCATACCATTTCTGTGTTTGAGCCAGCTGACTATGGATCAAACCCTCTAAAACTGTGAATCATAATAAACTTCTCCTCCTCTAAATTGTGGGTATTGAGTACTCATCGATGAAAAAAGTGACCAGAACAGTAGGCTCACCATAACATGAAACAAGCGGCTAGTACTCCAAATTGGCCAGGAAAGAGAGCAACACTGAACATTTCTCCCACTCTCCAATCATTTGGATCCAAGATAATCTATTTTTCAGCAAGTACTCCATATGTTAAAATTAAAAATTAGTTATAAGTATCCCTATGCTTGTAGAGGATCAGAAAAGTGAAATAACTTACTCAGACTTGAGCACATATTAGAGGAAAAAAAGCCATTATGCCTATGGTTCATTAACTAATAAAAGAGATTATGGCAGAGGAAATAAATTTATTTTAATGGAGACTTTATATAAAAATCTTAAATGCTAAGTTGGAACAATAATTCAAACTAGTATTTAACTGTACACATTGACCCATTCATTATGCCTCCTTATAGATTGCTTAATTTTCTCTTGTTATTTACCTCCATTACTTTTTTTTCAGGTGAGTAACCTTTTAGCTAAAATAGCTTTAACATTTTCCTGAAGGACTTGTGTTGAAAAGCACACACATATTCTCAAAGATTGAATAATAAATTGAAATTGTGAGATTAGGGAAAACAGTATTAAAATACTATCCTTGAGTGTAATTAGCAGTTATGTTTCAGGCTCTCTGAAATGCATAAAGAATTAGAGTGTTTTGGTGACCAGCAGTATGGCTTGACATGAAGCAGAGAAGCATGAGTTACACAAGAGAGCTTACTTTCAGCCCGTCTCATCTAAAGCCTGTAGTTTCTTTTACCATAATAATAATGCTTGACAGTTTGTGTTCTGAATAAATATGTATTGACTAGAACTGAATTGAAATGAACAAGGAGTAAATAATTTGTCATGTGTGACCATAACAGGTAGTGTCTAGTCTGGAAAATAGAAACCACACTAGGAATTCAATAGGTTGGAAACTGGGTGGTGAAGCATTACTGGTCTGAAAGGGTAAATGACATCTCACTGATGACCCAAACTCAAGGAAGTGGTTAGTTCTCCAGGACTTAGGAAACAGCAGAGGAAAATGAGGCTAGCAGAATTTAGAACTAAGAAGGAATTCACAAAGCTTGTATACACTGGTTTTCCATAATTCTCATGACCTTTATACTGGACAAAACACTCCTAAATGAACTATATTGGAATGTCCTGCTGAACTCATCTAAGTACGTGCTTCTTATTTTTTTCTTTCATAATCATTATCATTATCCTCATAAAGAGAACCTGGTCCAGTTTGAAGCAGCTGGTAGGTAGTAAAATCCCACTCAATATCAGAACTCCTAACTTCCTTTCAATTAAGTGTAGAGTGTAAAATTCACTGTAATACAATCTGCAGATGTTGCTTATCTTCACCTTCTTATAGAGATCCATTACCTTTACTATGATGATGAGTCACATCTTGCAAGGCAAATTAAAATCAAGTGCTCATTTTATACTTTAGTTATTAGATACTGTCATTTGGCATTAACTTTTCTAATTTGGTGAATAAGTTTGAATATGAGCCCCCAGGATATATAATTCAAAATTGAACTTCCGGTAAATGCAAATATTCTTCCAACCTTTCTGTACTTTTCAACATATTCACTGGTGCATGCTGTGTTTCTGTTTTTTATAAGGACAATCAATCTTAGGCTTTTCAGTGTGTCTATTTCCCACATTACAGACTTCTGCAGCAGTAAACTCACACTTTATATTGATATAAAATTCACTTACACTGTAAACAAGGAGCTGTTGAGAAGAAAATCATAAAAACAGGTATACGTTTTCTCAATACAGATGGTGTTTTCATTTAATCGAGCCAGCCCTTTACTGCAGTACAGTAGTTGCGTTTTCAGTTATGGTGAAGATAAACCTGATTATTTCATTACAGAATATCAGTTTTTCTATTACTTAATGAAATGATTAACAATGAATAGTTATCATTTAACTGCTATAAGGGAAAATGTAGAATTCAATGTTAATATAGTAATTTATTTCCATGGATAAGTATTATATAACAAACCAATTTTGTATTGTCACTAATTTGACACATATTCAACAATTATA
Organism: Heterocephalus glaber; assembly: GCF_000247695.1. The sequence goes on from NW_004624783.1 coordinate 16,347,481, forward strand.
GCACATTTGAAGCTTTGTCCCTTTGTGTTCAACACCAATAGACTCCTTTCCAATACATATTTTTAGGCTAATCATTTAGAATTCTCAATTTTTGTTAATTTTATTTTTGAAGGGGATCTTTTTTTTCCCCATTAAGTTTATTGGTACATTTTCAGTATAAAATACTGTTACATTCATCTTTGGGATCTTGTACCATTACATGATGTATCTTGGTTCTTTTTTTTCCCCTTTCCTTTGCCCTCCCTTCACCCCCTCCACCCTTCCTTATTTGCAAAGACTTTGTTTCCATTTTTTTCCTTTTCTCATATTTTTTCTTTTCCCTTCTTTCCTTTCCCCTACCCCTCCCACTTT
>NW_004624783.1:16349690-16364983 GCF_000247695.1 Heterocephalus glaber
AGGGGTGGGATGGGGTGGTTCTTCTGGTGCCCGTGCGGCTCACCTTCTCTGCCCTAGGAGCTTGGGATGGCAGTGGGGGAGGCTGAAGAGGATCTTAAATTCAACAGTAGGGACTTTATATTTGAGTGAATAGCAGCTAAAATTCACATTAAAAGATTTTCTTTTTTCAAAGTAATAAATAACCCATACATTGTTTTGCTAGACATTTTAAATAAATATTTTGGATATTTAATTCTCAAAATAAATGTGTGAGGTAGATATTAATATTAGTTCTATTTCTCGGTAGTCCTACAATCATCCACTTGTTCAGTGGTTCAGCGAAGGACTCATATTTTAGCATGAAATTATACTTATGGCTAAGATTTATTATAGGAAAGAATATAGTGCAGAAAAGTCAGGGTGAACTATACTTATGTTCATGTAGGAGAATACAAAAGAACATTTTCTTCATCTATCCACTCCAGCAGTCAACTTCAGGGAAATGTGTGAGATGTTCCTACCTAGGAGGATCCCCTGAGTCTCAGAGGCAGAGGGGATGAAGGAAAGGAAAATCAAAAGAATTAAGAAATGTTATGTACAAATACCAACTACCCTTGATGACTGCAATCATTACTGAAAACATGTATTAATAAAATTTTTTTTTAAAAGACCAGCCATGGTGCAAACCACAGACATGTACCAGTGCACAGAATGATTCTCTGGGCTTTGCTTTAAATATGGCAACATGGCAACATGGGTTATTCTGGGGCACTTGTTCCAATACTTAGAAAGGCATTATTAGCAAGATATTCTGGGAACATTATAGCAGTTTAGCTTTCAGTGTTTGACCAAAGGCCATCAGGATGGCTAGAGGAATGTGCAAAATTTGACCAGTAAAAAACTGCCAGGGACAGCGCCTGCCTTGTAAGCGCAAGGTCCTGAGTTTGATCCCCAGTACCAAAAAAACAAAAAACAAAAAAACACCAAAAAACTGCCATGTTAACTATTTACTTTCAAGGTCAGAGAGAAGTTGAGTAACTTAACCTAGTGGCATACATCTTAGGTATTAAAGCCATTATCCAACCTAAATAAACTTGGTTTCAAAATCCAAACTCTTGCTGGGGATTTAGCTCAGTGGTGCCGCCGCCTGACCCCACAAGCGCAACGGCCAGAGTTCAATCCCTGATACCAAAAAGCAAACAAGCAAACAAACAAATAATAAAATCCCCAACAAAATCCAAAGTCTTAATCACCAAACAATATTCTTTCAATATCATAAGACATACATTTAAAAACCAGATATGTTACAGGGATAGTCTGAAGCTTAATGACGTTGTTAAGAAACCAAGAGATATTTTTGTCCACCCACTCTCACTGTTCCTGTGAGTCTTTTATCAGATATATACATGTTAGGCTGGAAGTATGTTAGGCTGCCATTTACTTACCTTGCATATAGTAAGTCGAATTTTTCAGGCTCTGGACAACTCTTTCCTCCTTCAAGCAAGCCCCTTACTATATGTGTAGCTACTATGTAAGTCTTTACTTGGTTGTACATGATCTGTGAAAAAAATATTTTGCTCATCTGAAAGCTTACAGATGGAGCAAGGTGACCTGTTTTCTTTGATTGTTAATGTGTTAAACTCAAATATAATGATAAAGCATCTGATTTAAAATTGATGTGTTAGAAATTAATTCATTTTAATTGTCTTTTTACTATTATTTGTTTATTTAATTTAATTTTAATTTAACAGAATTGTAGTACATAATATTACATTCATAGTGGGGCAAAGTTACTTGTATATAATACATCTTAATTCTCTTTACTTCCCCTTAATCTCCCCTCCCTCTATCTCTTGATCCCCTTTCCTTTTGCAAAAGATCTATCTTCCTTTTTCCCATTATCTGTCTTCTATTTTGCTCTTTAAATTACTTGTAGTTGAGTTTCTCATATAAGCGAAACCATGCGATATTTAAGCCTGTGTGTCTGAATTACTTTACTTACAAACATTATTGTGTCAAGTTGCATCCATTTACCTGCAAATGAATCAAATTTATCCTTATAAATTATCCTTATGGAGTAGCACATTATTGAGTATAAATATTACATTTTCTTTATTCATTCATATATTGGTGGGCATATAGATCACTTCCAAGATTTAGTTACTATGAGGCATACTGCTATAGACATTGGTGGGCATGTACCACTGTAATATGATGTCTTTCACTCTTTCAGGAGGACACCTGGAAGGTGAATAGCTGAGTAGAATAGAATTTCTAGTTTTATTTTTTTGTGAAATCTCCATATTGATTTCCACAGTGATTGTATGTACAATTTACATTCAACCAACAAAGTAGAAGGGTTCATTTTCCTCCTAGCCTTGCCAGGATTTGTTACTTGATTTCTTGATGATAGCCATTCTTTCCAGAGTAAGATGGGAATGTCAATGTTGTTTAATTTGCATTTCTCTAGTAGTTAAAGATGTTCGACATTTTTTCATGTATTTGTAGGGCAATTGTACTTCATTTGAGACATATCTATTCATTTCAGTTGCCCATTTCTAGATCAAGTCTTTAATTTTCAGAGGCCTAACTTTTTGAGTTCTTTAGATAGAATAGATATTAGTCCTCTGTCCAAAGAGTAACAAGCAAAACATTTTCCTCATTCTGTAGGTTGTCTTTTCACTCTGTTGGTTATTCCTATTATTGTGTAGATTTTAAAAAATTTGATATACTATTTGTGAAGGATCTTTGCATCTATATCCATTAAAATGATTGGCCTATAGTTTTCTTTTTTAGGGGAGTCATTGTCTAGTTTTGAAATCAAGGTAATTCTACCTTCCAGGAATGAGTTTGGAAGCACTCTATTATTTTATGTTTCTTCTTTAGAAAACACATATGCATATAGTATAAATCCCAAAACATTCCTATATTATCTCAACTCTATGATTATATATTTTAAGAACCACCGAATGGTTTCTAAATGCATATCTTCACCGTCTAAATTTATAAAGCTCAAAAATTATATAACTAACCATCTAATTGAGCTTTACATTTAGACATTCAAAGATCAACTCAACTTTAATATGCTCCAAGAAGCACTCAATCTTCTCCTTTAAAACAGATCTTCAATTTTCATTTCTTGACAAACAGAAATGAATACCCCTTGTTCCATAAATCAAATTCTGGAAGTTCCCCTTGAAATTTCTGTCATTTTTATTACAAATGTTCAATAGGTCAAATCAATGTTAACTTCTAAATATTTTTGAACCTAGTAATTTCTATTTATTTACAGAAAAACCTCCTCTTATAGGCGACTTATTGTTACAATTGTTCTTTTAAGATATATCATTCTGTGTAATATCATTTACACTGCCATGCATAAATGATCTGCCTACTACCACTCTCTGTGTTCCAGCCATGCTAACCATATTATCTATCCTAATCATCTATGTTTATATTCATTTTGGTCTTCCTCTTTGCTTTTTCCACTCAAATATTTTTCAATATCATTTTATAAATTTCTTTCATAACAGAGTTTGTATATGTTTTTGCATACTTACCTCACAATATTTATAAAATATTTTAATGATACATTCAAGTAGCGATCAGAATATTTCCTTTTTGTTGCAAAAGACCATATGCTCCATTTGGTCAGGCATTGTGTCTATGTTAGGTACAATTTACTTACCAGAACTATTGTAATAAATCACAGATGTGATGTTTATTATTTGGAATAAGGAAATGAAGGGAAATAGAGTTATTTTTATTTTATAGAAAAAATGTCACAATGGAACTACTAGGAAAATTTTTGGAAAGGAAGAGATGTTAGATGCATAAAATTTGAAAAGATGAATGTTTCTTAATTTTATTAATGGAAAAGAATGAAGCTGTAGTGAGACAGAATGTAAAAAAATCCTTTCTAAAGACTAAATTTTTCAGTTGATAAACATTACACTTAAATATGCAGGTAAATTACTTCTAAAGTTCTAGATAAATAAACCAGGCTTTTACCTAAAAGAAGGAGGGTTTTCAAGAATCTGGAATACTTTCCACCACTGTTGTGTGCTGATTTGTGACACCTTCCCTGCCTAAAGTCATTTGTTGAAGCTCTAGCCCTTAGTACCTCAGAATTGCTACTGTAAGTAGGACCTTTAAAGAGATAATTAAGTGACAATGAGGGCATAAAGGTGGGCTCTAATCCAATCTGATTAGCATTTTATAAAAAGAGGAAATTAGACACATGGAGAGACACCAGGGATGCACACGCACAGAAGAAAAGCAGGTAGGGACACCTGGAGGCTGTGACCATCTGTAAGTCGAGGGAGGCACCTTCATTTTGAACTTGTAGCCTGCAGAACTGTGAGCAAATTTTCTGCTGTTTAAATCAATTTCCGGTATTTTGTTAGGATAGCCCAAGTGACAAAATACAACTTGTTATTACTAACAAATTCTGAGAAGTGCTCTTGCCAGTCTTTTCATTAAGAAGAAAAACCAAGTTAATGAGAATTACCAACTTTATTCAAGAATAATTATTCATTTGTTTCTATTCTTCTGCATATGTATAACTGAAATAGAAGCAAGTATATCCATTGCACTTTATTTCAGCATGTAATTTGTATTCTTCAAAAAGGTTCAGTAAAGTAAAAAATTAAGGGACAAATGACTTGAGTGTTCGATTATCCTATTTGGAAATAAGGCTTTAGCTTAAAAAATATATACATTCTCAAAAGCAAATATTATTAATTATTAAAAGTATTTAAGAAGATTTTGTTTACAGTTCCTTGTTTGTTACCTCATTTTATGATGTTAACCAAATAATTACCTTATCTAAAGCCATTTTCCAGTTGCTGTATTGTTGCAATATAACAAATTGTCGTGATATCTTCACTGTACCTTGGGAAAAATGAAAGTTAGATGTCAACAATTTATATATCAGCCAATTATACTAAATCCTGTTATCTGTCCTATTTCATTATTCCATTATCAATCCAACCCTGATATTAACTAATCAGAAAAGTGACTTTTAATGATCCCATGGTGGCATAATTTTGAGATACTCATCATTCTTTAGAAATTAATAATGGATGTGACTTGGAAAATAAAATCTATCACTTTCTATGTAGAGAAACAAGTCTATAAAGTAGAGGAAATAATTGGACTTTGACATGTCACCAGAATATATCCCTGAGGACTCCAAATGTTAGACTTCTACTTGATTTCTTCAATTGCTTTTCTCTTTAAGGATCTTCAGCAATGTCTCTTTCAAACATAGTTCCATGGGGGTCATTCAGTTCATGGCTTTAAATAAGAAACAATTGCAACAAATCAAATTTTGTAACATGTTGAAAACATAAAAGAAGTAAGAAATTTGAAAGAAAACAAAAGGGAAACTATCTTCACATGACATGCAACGTATAAGCTAAGACAGTATGTTCTTAATCATTTTAAAAAAGATGGAAAGTCATTACTGAAATAGGAAAGGCACAGTATTGTAATTTATTATATTATTTTGATACTGTATTTATTGCTTACTCTATTCATTTGCTAAGGTTTCCCTAACAAACCACTTAGACCTGATAGCTTAAGCAAAGGAAATTTGTTGTCTTTCAGTTCAAGATACTAAGAGTCTTGGATCACGATGGTAGCAGGATTGTTTCCTTCTGAATGTGGAGACCTTTTCCCTTTACTTCTGGGTGGTCATCTTCTCCTTGTGTCATTTCATATTATCTTCCTTTTATTCAAATGTCCATGTCCATATTTTCTGCTTATGTAGGGATATCAGTCATAAATAAAGAATCATTCTAATGACCAAATTTTGACACGATTTCATTTTAAGAAGTTTATTTCCACTTATAGTCACAGTCTGATGTACTGTAGACTTAAGACTTCCACACATGTGTGCACGAGTATAATCCAACCTATAACACTTACTGTGACTCATTATAAGTTTGAAACAACTTAGAGAAATTGGACCCACTTCTGAGATTAAAATTATGAACTGAAAGCTTATGTTTTACTACATACTAGGAAGTACAGATATGTAGTACTAGATGAGAAATGTCCACTAATTTCAGAATTTATATGATCTTTTAGAAAATACAAGTCCTTGCTAGTACATTGCTTAATAATAGATAGTGTAAAATGATATATACTAAATGAATGATTTAGACATTGCCGATTCTCATCTATAACATACCAGTTCCCTTCAGCAATAGTAAATTGCAAAGCTAATGACATGTGTCTGTTAGGTGATACTTAATGTTTTTCTTTGTAATTCATTTACACAGGTCTTCTTTCCCATAGGCTGTGCTATTTATATTACCTAATTGCTTGTATGTCATTTGAATTCAGATTTAAAATGCACCTACTCAGTTTTGTGCTTTGCCATTTTCACACAGGCATGCTTGATTTATTGAATGCCCACTAAATTCTAGATATTTTGCTGGGCTTACAGATGAATAACTTAGAACTCCCTATTCTTAAAAAAGTCTAATGCTAATGGATGAGAAAGAGTAGTAGATGACAAGAAGTGTACACTTAGGGAATATAAACAAGTCTTGCCTGAAGCTCCTAAGAAACATTTCACTTATATAGAATATAAAAGAAAAATACTGATTTCACTTGGCAGACAAGCATATGAATGTGAGAATGAGGCACTTATGGGGTTTGTGAGAAAATATGGGTTAGATTTTGGAGAACAGAATGGAGAAGTAGAAGAATAATTCAGTTACAGAGAATAGTATGCTTGAATGACTGCCTATTATGTCTAAGGAGCTGAAAAGAATTTGGACTGGAAAAATATAAGATATGCATGAATTTTGATAAATGAGGGAGGCTGGGAAGCAAATGAGTAGTCAGAACTTTGTGGCCCTGAGTTCTTTTGCTCTAAGTGTTAGCTTCACCCACTTATGAAAGAACACAGATGTGGCCTATAAAATAATCCCACATCACAGTTTCTTTGATTTCCTTTTGATCCTATAGAATTATAAACACATGAAACAACAAAAACTAAAAATTATTTTTGTCCAAGATCTTCACTTTATTTCTAGTTTATCTTGACAGTTTAATGAATGTACTAGTTGCAACTGCCATTCTCTTCCTTCGGTTTTATTTAAAAACAACAAAAGAAAACTGCTTCATCAAAATGGAATATTCTAGACTTGTGTTAATAAAAATGCATATGCACATAAAACAGTTATAAAATCATCTTATAACTAAATCAAAATTTGTATTATGACAATTTTACTCAAATATTATTGATCTGGAAAATATTGGACCATTGAATTTGGTTCTAGATTTCCAAATATCTAACCTTTATACATTTTTAGTAGAACATGTGGTATTACTGACTTAAGTAAGGCATTCAACTGTAATTGGCTATAAAAATAACTATGAAGACATTTTTCACTGTAGACCTTGAAAAATGTTCCTGAAAGATCTATGTCAAGTAATTCGAACCCATTCAAAAGTACATATAGAACAAATCATGTGCAGTAATGTTACCATCCACTGAGGATACAAACAGCATTAAAATAAGGGCAATTCATTCTAGAGGCTTTGGGGCCATAAAAGTATTGCAATACAATGAGGTGAGCACAGAGAGAACTTATTCAAACATACTGTTTTATGACTTATTTGTATTACCTTATCCCTATCTTATAGTTTGCTTTGTCATGTCCTCTACATTTCTACTGTTTGTTGTTTTTTTCAGTAACATAGTTACAAAGAATTTTCTGTCTAATAATGATGAAGACCATCTTTGCCTACTTAAAATGGAGTAAAACTATGCTGCAAAAGTTAATTCTAAAACATAATTATTTAAAGCTGACATGCTGTAGGATGCATGTTGGAGACACAGAAGACAAACATCCTTTATAAGTACACAGGTGGTTCTTTTTAGTGTTGTCTTTTCCTAAATGACCATTGTCTTTAATGATGACAGAGCTGATATGTCGCCTGGGGCATTGAGACTTTTATTAATAGTCTACCCCTGCAGTAATAGAGATGACTGTGGTATCCCTAACCTTAGTCCTTCTCACCACACACTAACCAAGCTTGGCAAGACACTGAGTTCTTCTATGTTTCAAAGAAATGGAAGTGTACCAAAACTACCTCATAACTTTTTCAGTAAAGTTTATGACCCCAGCAGAGGAATAAGATTGACTGCAATGCAGAGCTGGGTAGATCTTTAAACATCTTTCTTCTGTTTATTCATCAGGTTCCTCCAGTCAAATAATTTATATTCTCAACTCCTCTCCCCATGGAAGGGCTCTTTTTTCTTTCCCCCTCCATTTTTTATTAATACTTTTCCCTCATAATATTTAGGAAACAAGATACATTAATATAATACAAATACAAACAGGAAAGATGTCACTTCATTGATAATTTTCTAAAACCCAATGAAAAATAAACATGTACTACAGTTCAGTAGAGGAAACAATCATTATGACATGACTAGCATGTATAAACTATTATAAAATGTAAATGACCATTATATGGAGCTTAGAGTAAACATTATTATGTACTCTTCTAATCCTAAATCCTGACACATACCTGGGAATTCTTTCCACATAAACTACTTAACTCTCGTGTTCATTTTAATAGTATCTTGATATTTTATTTTGTGATATAGTTGTTTCATGTGTGTTACATTCACATATTCATATATGTATGAATTATTATATATTCATATATGTATATATAAATTATTCTCCTTTTTATGTGCAGCTATAAAATTTAGTCGCTTAATACTTCTACATGAAACTAGAGATCCAGATTCCCAGCTGACTTATATACACAAAAACCCCACAAATGACCTTTCTAATAAAGCCAATCTCCTAACATTAATTATGCTATTCATTACAGTTAATTAAATATTCACAGTATATTATACGTAAAGTAATTTTATCTATACTTAAAATTATCTTTAATTTTTATGGAGAGGAATTTGGAACAAATACATTTTTCTGAATCAGAATGAAAATAGAGTCTTTGAAAACATTGTTATTTTACCTGTACCAAAATGAACTCATATTTTTCTTCTAGATAAAAGGTCTATAGACACTTCTAAAATTCTTTAGAGTTTAGGTTTCGAGACACTTTAAATTTTTTTTATGCTTTTCCTGACATTACTCTGAATATTTTCCAGCCATTATCTTCAAATCAGTAATTCATAACTTTATTTAAAGTCATATTTCATTAATTGGATTTCAAGAATTTTAAAGCTAATGAAAATTAAAAAATATATCTTTTATTTGTATATTTCACTTAACAATCTTTCCATAAAAAATTAAATGTTACATCAAATATTTTAATGTTTATTTCAAATTCCAAATGTATGTGATTGTTTATTCTTTGATATTAGATTTACCTCTGCTGTCATCAATTCCAGGCAGGCCTTAAAATATGCTTTTCTATTTTGCTATTTGAGCTTTAGAAAAATTTACTAATAATGTTTAAAGTTTTAAAGCACTTGAAAATAGCTGAAACCATGTCTGTGCATACTCTTCTCTCTGCTAAAATACCACCCCTCATCTTCTTCCAGGGATCCCTCAGTGCCCTCTTTATCTCCTTGCTTAATCCTCTCAAGTTCAGTTAGATGCTACTTCTCTCTCCTGCTTACTTCTGTAGAGTACTTCAGGTCCATTATATATTAATGATTGGTGTTCTCATCTGTTTCTCACATAAGACCAGTTAGATTATGGATTTCATCATATACATTTTCACAATCTAATTTACATTTAATAAATGTTTACCTATAGAATTGGGTAGAATAATAGTTTAAATTTGTTCTATGTGAAAAAGACAGGTTGACAACAGTGGATAGAAAGAATAAGAAAACATATTTTTATTCAATATAAGACAACACTTCTGACAATTGTACCTAACAATAGATAGGCAACTTTGGCTGGCAATGAGTACCATATTCCACGTGTGAATACATGTAAGTCTAGAGAAGTTTTATTCATCAAACTAAAGTGTGAAATCGATGCTCTCAGTACTTCTTTTCTCTCCAAAGTTCTGTCCTCAATAGTGCTAAAACTCCTACATAATTATATAATTTTTCCAATAAGTATCCTCCTATTAATTGTTCAAACAACTTAGTCCAACTAAGTGAATTAGCTTCATTTTCCAGACAAGGCAACTGAAACTTTAGTGGAACAAATGGCATAATTGAGCTTGAAAACTATTAGGGTATAATGGGACAGAAATGTTGATCACTGGATTCAAAGAACACTTCTTCCTGTTAAGCCACAGTCATCTAACTAAAAGAACATAGAGTTGACTGTATTCATGGGTGGGTAGGTCATTTAAAGACCTTGCACACAGGACTGCTCTCTTGGCAATAGAAAGTAACATGCTGAGTCCTCCCAGGGACAGATGGATTTGATGACAGCAGTATTGCAGAAAGGCTTTTTATTAATAACCTTTTTTTATAGCCCAGCACATGCTATTCTTGTCTAAATGTTTAATCATTTTGGAAACTTACAAAGTATTTTATTTCTTATAATATCTTGTTGAACAAAATTTCTGCTAAATTATATATTACTGTATTAAAGTTCATACTGGTATAGTGACCTCAGAGTGTCCCAGCTGCAAGTGTGCTTGAGTGTATGTCAACCTTCATTTTCATAAATCTACAATATAAATAATAGCTTACAATAGAAGATGCAGCAACAGAAGAGAAATTAAATCTGTAAATGTATCACTGGAATGTACGTAAAATTAGATTCCATGTCATCAACATATAATATTACGATGTTCTTTAAGCACATTTCATTTCTTTCACTTAGCTTAATAACTTAATAACATTTACAGTCATGGCAGATAAACTACACGACACAGTAGCCCTTCATAATTGTTTATAATACTTCACGGCAGCCCACAAAGTAAAATTTCCAGAACATGGAAAATACAGTAGTTTAAAAATATGCAGTAAAATGAAGTTTAAATGACTAGAGATGATCATTTCTGCCTTTGTATCTTGTCTAAGCTTTTATTTGTCTTATTTTGAGTACTTCTGTGTTTTCCCAAGCAAGTTTAATTGCAGAATGACCCAGTTGTTATTTTAAAATACATCAAAGAGAATATTATTCAGTGAGCTAGTTTCTAATTCTAGTTCTCTTAATTAATTATTATCTTTTACAAATCCCTTTTGCTCTTTTATATAATTTGGGAGTTGAAACAGATGAATCTATTGTTTTCCAAATTTATATATTCCATAATATATGAACTTAATATAATTGTCTGTATTAACATCTAGAAAAAAATACATTTAACCTATAATTAACAATGCAGTTTTTAAACTGCAAAATTCATGCAAGCCAAACATTGCATTGTGTAAATTACCATTATCTCTAAAATACTTACTAGTAATTTCTTACTAAAAAATGCACAAATCTTATTTATACAACTTGTTACATATTTCAGAAGTTTTAAAGAATGTTCCTCACAAACAACACCACAGATAAGGAAACAGAATATCACTACCATCGGAGAGCCTTATAATCACTTATTCCATAATAATAGATTGAAAAACAAATTTCCATTCAACATTTTTAAATGGAGGAAGGAAGTATTGGGATAGAGTTACTATATCAATTACAATCAAGATGGAGGAAATCATATAGTAAAGGTTTAGGTGTTTATAGTTTATATTAAGTTGGTGTCATGAAATCAGTCCTGTTGTTTATATTAGGATGTTTTCATGTTTAAAATTTCATATTAGCAAATACAACACAACTACATAAACACTAAACATAAGGAGACAGAGGAAGAAATAATATTTGAGTCATAATGAAAATCTAAAAATATAAATCTGGTGGAGTCATGAGGATTTGATCATAAACTACATCCTTCTCATGATTTTGGGAACAAAAACATAATATCGCCTTGAAGTTAAAAACAAATGAGCTTGAGGGCTGAGAATATAGCTAAGTGATAAAATGCTTCCATAGCACATGAGAAGCCTGAGTTCAATCAGCAGCTCCAGAAAAGAAAAAGGCCAGAATAACTTCCAGATCAGAGTGATAATTACCTGAATAATGTTAAACTCTCAAATTGTATGTCTATTTTTGGGAGAGGGGAGGTAGTGTATAATCATGTGTATGAGAGAGGAGTTTATAAAGGCATATTTATTATTATTACTATTTGTGACTCTAGGAACTGAATACTGGGCTTTTGCCCTGAGCTACATCCTCAGCCCTATTCAATGTTATATTTTTAGAAAGATCTTGCTATGGCACTAAGATGTTCAGGCTAGCCTTGAACATTCCATTCTCTTGCCTCAACCTCTCAGAGTGCTGGGATTAAAGGGGTGTGCACCATGCTTGGCTAGGTACATTTATTCTGACTTTCATGATTGCAATACTATGTATAAGTCAATAGAAATGAGTAACATTCTAAACATCTGGTTTCCCATGAAGCTTGTCTATAAGGAGAGAATGTGTTGGGCTAATAAAGTGAACCACATGATTCTATTTCTCACTATAAATTAATATTTTCTTTCTTATAGATTTATAGATTTATTAAGCGAAACATTTAAGCCTCTTTACTACCAACCTCAGAAAATTAGCAAGGAAATATTTAAGCATTGAAAGATGGTTGACTGACTAAACAACCAATATCAATCAATGAAATTGAAAATGTAATTAAAAACTTACCAACTAAGAAAAGCCCGGGCTCTGATGGCTTCACTGCTGAATTCTACAAGACATTTAGAGAGGAAATATTGCCACTACTGTTTAAAGTCTTCATTGAAATTGAAAGGGAAGCAATTATCCCAAATTCATTCTTGGAAGCAAACTTCACCTTGATCCCCAAAGCAGAGAAACACCCAACTGAAAAAGAGATTTATAGCTCAACCTCACAAATGAACATAGATGCAAAAATCCTTAATAAGATACTGGCAAATAGAATGCAGAAGATCACTGAGAAAATCATACACCCTGACCAAGTGGGATTCATCCCAGGGATGCAGGGATGGTTCAACATATGCAAATCAATCAATATAATACACTATATCAATAGAACCAAGGACAAAAACCATATGATCATAAATAAATGCAGAAAAAGCATTTGCCAAAATCCAACAGTGATTCATGATAAAAAACCTAAAAAAATTGGAATAGACAGTCTCTACCTCAATCTGATAAAAGTCATCTATGAAAAATTAAAAAGCCAATATCATACTAAATGGTCAAAAACTGAAATCCTTCACACTAAAATCAGAAACAAAAAAGGATAACCAGTATCACCACTCTTGTTCAATATAATTGGGGAAACATTAGCCACAGCAATTAGACAAGAGAAAGAAATAAAAGGAATAAAGATAGGAAATGAAGAATTCAAATTGTCATTATTTGCAGATGACAAGATATTCTATAGAGAAGACCCCAATAACTCCTCCAAAAGTCTTCTAGCCTTCATAACCAAATTCAGTAAAGTAGCTGGATACATAAAAATCAATAGCTTTCCTGTACACAATCAACAGATTCACTGTGAAAAAAAATGAGGCAAACAATTCCTTTCATAATAGCATTCAAAGAATTGAAATACCTAGGAATTAACCTAATGAAAGAAATAAAAGACCTCTACTCTGAAAACTATAGCACTCTGAAAAAAGAGATTGAAGTTGATATCAGAAAATAGAAAGACATCCCTTGCTTCTTAGTAGGAAGAACTAACATAGTGAAAATGGCCATACTTCCAAAACTGCTATATAGATTCAGTGCAATCCCAATTGAAATCCTAGCAGCATAGTTCACGGACCTTGAGAAAACAATCCAACAATTCATTTGGAACAAAAAGAGATCTGGAATAGCAAAAGCAATTCTAGGCAATAAAGACAATGTAGGAGGTATCACTATCCCCAACTTGAAACTATACTACAAAGCCACTGTGATAAAAATAGCATGGTACTGGCAAAGATACAAACCTGAAGACCAGTGGAACAGATTAGAAAATGTAGAAACAATTCCAGACACACTCAGCCACCTCATGTTCAACAAAAAAGCCAAACACCCTCACTGGAGGAAAGATAGCCTCTTTAATAAATGACGATGGAAAACTTTGGTTCCAACTTCCCAAAGATTAAACTAGACCTATATCTGTCACCATGCACTAAACTAAAATAAAAATGGATTAAAGATCTAAAGATTAAAACAGAAACACTAAACCACCTGGAAGCAAGGTTAGGTAGAACTCTTGAAGTCATTGGTGTAGAAAAAGGTTTTATGAACAAAGCCTCAGGTGCATGTGAACTAACACAAACAATCAAAAAGTGGGATCTCTTCTTATTAAAAAGCTTCTACACAGCAAGAGAAGCCACCAATGGTGTGAAGAGACAACCCACAATATGGTAAAAAATTTTCAGCAGCTGTTCCTCAGACAAAGGTCTACTACCCAGAATATACAAAGAATTTAAAAAAGTCAGACCCCCACAAAATTTAAAGACCCAATCCAAAACTGGCCATCTAAAATGAACAAACATTTCTCAAAGAAGTAGAAATAGCGAACATAAGAAAAAATGTTCAACATCATTGGTCATTCGAGAGATGCAAATGAAAACAACGCTGAGATTCTACCTCATCCCAGAAAGAATGGGTGCTATCATGAAATCAACCACAACAAGTGCTGTCAGGGAAATGGGGAAAGAGGAACCCTGCTTCATTGCTGGTGGGAGTGTAGACTGGTACAACCCCTGTGGATATCAGTATGGAGATACCTCAAAGAACTGGGCTTGGAAGTCTTATATGACCCAGCTATTCCCCTCCTGGGGATATTCCCCAAAGAATTAAAACTCATACCACAGCGACATATGTGCACCTATGTTCATAGCCTCTCAGTTTGTAATAGCTAAAACTTGGAAGTAGCCCAATTGGCCATTAACTGGAGACTGGATAAAAAAAGATTTTTAAAAAATAAAATGAAGTACTACTCAGCCATAAAAAATGAGAAATTAGGGACATTTATAGTTAAATGGATGCACATTGAGGTCATACTCAAGTGAAATAAATACGTCACATGTGTGTAAATACTGAATAGTTTCTCTGTTGTGACAAACTGAAACTGTAAATAAGGACTAAAAGGTATAATATAATCTATATATAACTCATATATATATATATATCAGTACCTTGAACTTGTGGGGCAAGCCGTGGCACTACTGGACAAAATCCCCTGCCCTAAAAGGTATAAAAGATAGTGTGAAATAGGAAGAAAAGGTGCAAAGGAGAAGGGGAAGTGGGAGGGGCAGGGGAAAGGTAAGAAGGGAATGGAATTAATATGAGAAAATGAAAAAATGGAAACAAAGT
>NW_004624783.1:16366403-16455951 GCF_000247695.1 Heterocephalus glaber
AAATAATGATAACCACAGTGCTATGTTTACATTTCTGTAGATTTATTATTTATTATTTATTACTTAAATTTATTATTAAATTTATTATTTTTTATTATTCTGTAAATTCATTATATTTATTATTATGGGTTTTAAGTTCATAGGTATGCATCTTAGTTGTAGATGTATTTTATGTGCAAAGATTTTGTATGACATAGTTTTAAAGAATAATGTGTGATAACATGATGGGCTGGAACTAAGACTAGTTTTGGGAGCAGAAGCCTGGAGTAAAATCTCAATTCTATGAATTAACTTAATGTAAACTGTAAACTCATTAACCTTTCAGAGTGACAATTTAGTCATCGATAAATGAGCATAATAATGTTCCTACCTCAGTCATTCATAGTATTTATTAAAATAACAAAATAATTACATGTGAAGTAGCTCATATTAAACAAAACACCATAAATAGGAAGTTTTTGTTGTTTAAAAAATTTTCTCTTACACAAACATAATCACTAATTCCTCCTCTCTAAACCACACTAGTTTAGTTATTTTAAAGTAATAAAATAGCAAATTTTAATATTGTTATGATTATTAAAGTAAGAGAGTTCTAATAAAATCTTCAAATATGTTCTCAGTTTATTTGGGCTACTACGACAGAACACCACAAAGTAGATGAGTTATAAACAGCAGAAGTTTTATTTTTTACAGTACTGAGCCTGAGAAGTTAAAGATAAATGCACGGGCAGATTGTCTGTCTGGTGAGTTCCCTATTCCTGATTCACAGAAATCATTTCCAGTAACCTCATAGGACAGGAGAGGCCACAGAGATCTCGCAGGCCAATTCAAGAATCCAACTGGCAAAAGCTTTGCCCTTTTGACTCAAATAGGTTCCTACAGGAGACAATACCATTATGCTGGGGATTCAGTTTCAGTATGTGAATTTGGGGTGGGTGGGGCACATTCATTTTATGATAATCAAACCAGGCATATACCTTCTCAAGGGATTCATGGCATTCTTAGGTAAACTCATTCCTGGTTTCTATATCTATTTCTTTATCTTTTTCAGAGCATTACGTAAATGTCAACATCTGTGTGAGGATTTCTGAACTCATATCTAAAGTCAGTAAATTATTACATAGTTTCTAGTTTTATGTTCCTCTTTACCATTGTATTTGTCACTGTGGCCCATATTATTAATTTTACTTTGTTTTATGTTTATTTTCTATCTTTTCTTCCCAATATAAGTTCTAATTTAGAAGAAATTTCCATTTGATTTGTTCATGCTATCAACACCTGTAATGTCAAAGAACACAAAATAAATGTCAAAAAATATGCATTGAATGAATTATAAAAAACAATTTATTTTTCTTGTGCTTAACTATGAAGGAAATTGTCAATTTTGAAGATATTTTAAAGCATAGGTACCATCTGATTCAAAACAGAGACATTTTAATAACTCTGATAGAGTATTTAACATACTTATATAGATAGACAAGTACAGTAGTCAGACAGAGATGCAAAGATTCATAGAGTATCCAGACCTTCAGCCTGAATATGATGGTCTTATAGGGATCAGATTTACGCTTCTTTCTGAAACAGCCATAAAACAGGCAAAATAAATGAAATAATGGAAAAGTAATGCAAAAAAGTGGACATCAAACAGTAAAACAGTGATCATTGAGAAACAGGAAATAAATGAAGTTAAATTCTACAGTTGCAGTATAGCTAATGCCCATTCTGAGCCCAGTAGTCACTATGACTTCAGGAGGCAAGACTGACAAAGGAAGTTGAGTGGACAGTGACAAGCACAGAACAGGAAGTGTCAATGAAAAGACTGGGGATCAGCAGAATAATTTCTTCTAGTATCCTTTTGAGTACTCATCACCACAAGTGGATGAACCCTAAAAGGGGAAACAGAATGTGAATTCTCACTGAAAAACAAAACAGAACAAAACATTGTTAGAACTGCAAATGGAAGTGGATAAACTCAAAATCAGAGCAGATTTCAGTCTCTTTTTCAATAAGGATAAGATTGGGAGGGAAATCCTGAAATTAATGAAGTTGTCCCAATAGACATCTACAAAGGACTTCACCTAACAACAATATTTATTTAATTTTCAAAAAAATCTATCAACTTCTGTCTATATGATCAGAAAAAATTTAATGACAATAGTAGTACAAGTTTCCAGAAAAGAGAAAGATTATTATAATACCCTTATACTAAAAATACAGTGATATAATTCCACTTGAAGACAGATTATAGTAAATTAAAGACATATACTATAAATCTACAAGCAACAGGTGGTTGAAACAAACATTTGGTCTTGATGGGTATGCTAATTTTATTCACTATAATGATGGGTTCAAAAGTGCATACACATTTCAAAATATATCAGATTGTATGATTTAATTATATACAGTTTTCTGTATTTTGTTAAATCTCAAGAAAGTTTAAAAAAATGACATCAATTTGGAAACAACACATCTATTGGAACAATAAAACTTTTTACATGAATATTTATTCTTGCTATTGTGTTACTGTGGGCAGAGATCCATCTTGTACCTTTTGGGCTGTGAATAAATTGTTAGACCTAAAGACATGTCAACTGACTAGACTGTAGATATTTTTGCTTCAAATACAATAATTTTCTAGACTTACTCCCAAAGGCCTTTAAAAGGGAAGTGATTTATTCTGTGAATGAATTTGGAATTTATAAGCTTTCAGGCATTCAACTAAACTAAAATAGAACACAATAAGTCAACATTTTGTTCCATGTGACAGAGAAATGTAGATTTGAGAACTTGTCTATAGAATCCTCTTTAATAAATATGACTGCACTTGCAGAGGAGAATTATTTACTTTATCTGTTTCAAAGAGAAATTTGTAAGTTACTTAGTGACAACCACCTAATTAATGCACACATATTTAAATATATGCAATATACATATATATAAATATATTCCGTTAATGTATATTTACATGTGCTTGTGTGTATATGTTTTGTTTTCCTGTTTGCACATGGTCATGTATATGCATGTGAGCACATTTAACTGTGTAAACAAACGGGAAGTGAGATGTTTGTCCTTGGTCTGTCCTGTCTTCCCTCTCAGGTGAAACTGAGAATTGGACAATAGTGGCAATAGTGTGCTAGGATGAAACACTTTTTGGAAACTCTAGGAGACATGCCCACTGATGGTTAATAGCTGAGTCCCTCTTTTGACATTGTTCTCAGCCAAAGGGAAGCCACTTGCCCCAAGGTTTTACACATCAAAGGCACTATTACAATTGTTACAACTATAGATAACTTGACTTGGATACTCCTTCTGAGAGTTTTCCCAGCTCCAAAATTTATGGGCCTCTGGAAGGCTGATGTTTCAATTGTGTCACAGTTAAATTGCTTCCTCTAATTGATCATGTTCCCTTCACCTCTGGCAGATTTTGATTGTGAGATTATTTCCTGATAAATTTTCTGTAGGCAAAAGTCCCTCTTATTGTATGCATGCTAGGACTAACAAAAGAAAATGCTTTCCTTCATTGTCTCTTCAGTTGTACATAATATTCTTTAACTTTTAATGATTATAATTTAATTTCTAAAAGACATTTTAAAATTTACTTTATGACTTTTTATTATCATGTAGTATTTTATTTTTTTCAATTTCTCCTTTATTTGACAAATTTAACATTTCTATTATATGCAATCATTAGCTCAAGAAACAGGTGAAGGGCAGCCTGTGAAGATTTAGACTTTCTCTATTTGTTTTTATTCCCTACATAGTCTTGCCAGTGATATATTTTTGGAAATGATAACAAACATCAATGTGAGTAAGCCATTCTGGAGTTCTGATTTTATGAGAATAGTCTCATAAAATAGTACATCACCCCAAATTGGGCTTTTGCAAGGTGAACTGAAAATTCGTGTCCCTCAAAATCCATATGTTGAAATCATAACTACCTCCCTCCCCATATAATGGTATCAAGAGACAGGACCTTGGAGAGTAATTAGGTCAGGGGATAAAGTCTTCATGAATCAGATTAATTCCTTTCTGGAAGATACAAAAAGAAGTTGGTTGTCTGCAGACAAGGAAGAATGCCTTCACCTGTCGTTCTGCCTAGGGCCTTCATTTTGGATTTCCTAATCTCCAGAAAGGTGGGAAATAAATGTTTATTTTTCAACTATCTTGTCTATGGTAAGTTGTTATGATAGCCCAAACTGAACAATATATAAAGACTCTCTTGACTATTTAAAATTGTGTTCTATGTAGCTATTTCCTGATCTCTAAGCAAATTAATGGCTTCCGCATTCCCTGGCAATCTGGTTATTTTGTCAACCTACCCTACCTTTTCCGTCCTTTCTTTTGATCACAGCTGAATAGATTAAATGAATATTAGCTGTCTTTATCCAACATTTCATGATGTTGGAAATAAAAGGTTTTGAGAATATCTCTTTTTAGGTATTGCAAAAAAGTAAACATGTTTTATAAGAGTAAAAACTTTTAAATATATAAATAAAAAAATGACATTTAAATGCTCTAATTATAAAGAAACAACATAACTGTACTTGCAAATATACATTTATGCAATATTGGTTTAATAAGGCATGTGTCTTTTGGTAATGATGTTGTGTGTACAATTTATACCTAGTGTTTTTTAAGCTCATATCCTTTTTAAAAACATAACTATATTTTTATATGTTCATATTTTAAATAACTCAGTTCTAAAAAATATTTACTTATGGTATTGTTTCCAAAACCACTTAATTTGACCATCTCAACTTGGTCATTACTTCCTGTAGTCATGCTGTTAAAATTGTAATTATTGAATTAAAATGTGTCCTTGATTAATAGAGGAGAATAAAATAGCCTTCTCTAGTTCTCAAGTTGGATCTGGGTTTGAATTGCAGCTTCTTACCAATTGTGTAAACTTTGACTTTTTAAAGGCTGTTTGTTAATGTGTAAAATTGCAATAATAATAGAACCCATGTAAGAGAATTGTCACGATTACATGAAATAGTACAAGTAAGTTTTTAGCAGGGTCTGTGTGAAAATGTATGCTATTATCACTGCAGTATCTTTTTTGGATGGGTCGATGCAGTTGTGGTCAGATTATACTGGGATTTCAGATATTCATTTAAAAAACTTATTTATATGATTTTAATTAGTTTTTCCACATAAACCTATACATTGTGTTCCTAGAATTCTGTCATTCAATTGTAAAGACTTCAACTTTCAATTATTTTCAATTTTGTTAAAGATGAATACTTCATTAATTCTTCACTGTGTTTATGGAGGTTGCCAGCATTCTAGTTTTTTGCCTTTCCTCTATTAAGCCTACATTCATCAGGTGCAAAGAAAAGTAGGAAATAAGCTGAATATTTGAAGTAGCAGGATTCAGTCCCTTTCTCTTAAAAGTTACAAGAGATCAAACTTAATTCTGACATGGAGTAGGGGCTTAAAAAGCATCTCTAATCCAGCAGTCAGAAGTATAGGCTTTGTTAAATTCTTTATGAGTCTCAGACTATCCTCAAAGTAATCAGGCTAATGGATTCATTTAAAATTCTTATGAGTTATTTGTCACTTCATATATTTACATGACAGATTTATTTTCATAATAATCCCAGTTGAAAAACAATTAGGTTTCATATGTAAAAATTTAAAAAGCACCTTTCAATAATGCCAAGGAAGTAACACATATTAAACAATGGCAGGGTTCATGATGAAGCTTTTTGAATAATGGGAGTAATATGTTACTAATGATACCGGTGGCGCAGGGGAAAAAATTAGCTAGGCTTAGCCCAAGCAGTTGATTAATAGACATGAGTTAATAGACATGAATGATGCCTTTGATGTTCATGAGATCTACTGGATATTATTGCATAAATGACTGACTTGTTATCAGCCACAAGCATTAATGTTTTTCAGATTGTGGGTAGAGGTTAAAAAGCACCAATTAGATTGATTAATGTCATGAACCAAAAAGTTTTGTAGTTTTTAAAAGTCTCCCTATGTCATATTATTCATGTGAAATTTCAGACAAATATGACACATTGTTAAAATAGAAGCTCCTCTAACACACATTCCTTCAGAAATCTTGACCTTTCTGTACAGTTCTCTCAAATGAAGCAGGACTGCTTTGTTATCTTAAAACCATTTCCAAGAATTATGAAATTACACACAAAAATCATGCAATTATATGCCAATGGTTCTACTAAAGAAAGAGTTACAAGTTGTGAACAGATTTCCTTACCTGTCATAGTTTGAAAAGTTTTCAGATATAGACTAAATGGCATAATTTATTAGATAAAACATTATCTTTGCAGAATTAAGTGGTTGTTGAAGGAACCAATTTGTTATAAATTTATATTCCAACAAAATGTTGTAAAGTTAAACATTTTATAGCTCATTCTCAGATAAAGTGAATAGTTTGTGCAAAGGTTCAATCAATGTTCATTTTTCAGTTATGTGTTGTTTGGTTACTGAAAGAATGTTTTTAAAGAAGCCTGGTAAACTTGTTAAAAATAAATATGATGGCTTTGAAAAAGTTATGTCTTTTATAAAGTAGTTTTTCACTGAATGAGTAATTATTGTCAAAATAATAAAATTTCTTATACAATAAAAAATTTATATAGCTTTTTACCATTTAGATATTATTTAGCTTTTATGTTGAAGATATTTTAAAAAGTCACTTCTGTCGAGTTTCTGAATCCAGTAATGACACAGTAGGTTGTATCACATTAATCTTCAAGCAGATTAAAATTCTGGAGGAAAAAATAAAGAAACTAGAAACTGATCTAAAACTGGTATAAATTGTGAGACATTCTATCTTGGAAATAAAGGAAACCACACTTATGTGGTAATATTCACATTTTATTTCATTTTTCCTCAGAGATAATACTGCACTCTGTGACATAAGAAATGACTAAAACCTAAAAACTAAAATCATAAATGGTGACATAGGATGAAATTCATGTCATCAGAAGAACTACAAATTAAGAAAGGAAACTCTGTAAGAGAAAGTCCAATGGCATATGCTCAAATCTGTATGTGCATTCTTTAATCCTTAGGTAAACATTGAACTAACTTTGGCAGATAGATTCCAGTACCCAGAAGACTTCAATAGCAAAGTTGGAAAGAACTGAATAATGATTTCTATGACTTCTCAAAATAGAAGAGACATGCTGTATAACTGGAGTTCCACCAATGGAGTTTTGAAAATGAATACATTTTTCTTCCTATAACAGATTATTAATACACATAATCTAAACTTTGCAAGCTCAGAATGACCACCCTGTAATTCATCTGCCACAGAGATGAGTATTAACATTATTTTTAGGCAGTGTCTGAATTCAGAGCTTCTGCAATATATCAGTGACAATACTTGGTACACAAAGAATTGCTAAGATATAAATAAATTGGCAGGTGATCCATAATCAAGAGGAAATGGTTTTCAATGGAAACCCTGATGATTCAGAATTTAGAATAAGCAGAGACAATTTAAACAGTTATTTAAAATATGTCCATGAATTTAAAAATAACTGACTATAATATGTAAACATATAAAGAATTTTAGTAAATAAATAGAAAATAAGCAAAATCCAGGGAATTAGAGAAGTGATAATATATAATGTCAAATAAAATATTACTTCCAGGAATTATTAGCAGATTGTTGATGCAGAAGACAAGGAAAGACTGAGTAATATAAACTGAGTTAACCATCTTGAAAAATATAGAAGTGATAGGGGAAAAGAGACAAAGGTCATCTTATATTCATATTCTGAGATTTTATGAGAAAATTCAGAAATTAAAAGTAACACATGATTTTATTTATATGAGGTTCAAGAACAAGCAAAACTAATCTATAGAGATTAAAAAATCAGTACAGTGGTTATCTATGTCATAACTTTTTGTGTTTGTTGAAATATTTTCTAACTTGATAAAAATGCTGGCTAGATGAATATGTATGTTTGTCAAATTTATCCCCTTAATGTGTAACACCTGTTCATTTCACAAATATAAGTTTTGTATATATTAAATATTAATACCAAACAGATCACAAGACTCCAGTTTTAATTTGGATGCTTGAAAATTTATCCCCCAGATATGTGGAATCTAGAAGAGTTTGCTGATTCTGATATTTTATGTGGTTTAAACTTTTTCCAAGTATGTTCTAGCCAAATACTTTTTTGTTTTTTTGCTTTAGTTTGCTAGGGCTACCATGACAAAATACCATAGACTGGCTGTTTAGAAAACAGAAATTTTTTTCTCCGTCTGGGAAGCAACTGGATATCCAGGATCGAACTGTTATCAGGTACAGTTTCTGCTGAGTCATCTCTCCTTGGCTACTTTCTATGTCCTCTTAGAGTCTTTTTACATTTCAAGGGTCTCTCCTTTTCCTTCTGAGATCACTAGTTATATGATATTATAATTAACGAGGTCACATCAACCTTATGACCTCAATTTGCATTGAATGCATCTTTAATGGTCCTACCTCCAAATATTGTTATTAGGAATTAGTAGTTCAACATAAGAATTTTAGGGAAACATCATACCTACAAGAGCAGTAACAATAACAATAGTGTTGTGATCTAACTAAGAACCAGACACAATTTTCATGAATTCTGTCTTAGGATAGAGATTAAAGAATGTAGTTATCAGATTCATTTGACTCTCCCATTAGCTTTTCCGGTGTCATCATCATTGGAAATAGCACTGAATATTTTATATTCACTTAATTTTGTTTCTCATATTTGAAAATAATGGGACTCTGTTATTAGTATTCTTAAGGTACACAAATAAAATATGCTAGAATTAATTACTTACCTTAAAAGAAGTTGTGGACTATAAGTTCATCAGTGAAGTATTGTTACTGCATCAATTTTCTGCTTTTTCCAGGCAGTTGTATTTAAAAGTTTCTCTGCACTATTTGGCTATAAATTTCTTGAGAGTAGATCTAAATTATTACCTTATTTGCTCTTTCCCTACCACCTGGTATAATGCTGAATATGTGTGGTAGAAAATCAAATAAATGGTTCTTCATTTGACTTGTACACAGTTTGTTTTGAGTTGCTCAAATTCAATAATCATTAGAATGATCAGTTTCTTTCAAGATTTTAGTTAAATAGATTGTGCTATTTCAAACTAGGCACTTTGGTGAAGTATATTTTCTTTTCTTTTTTTCTTTTTTTTTGGTACCGGGTATCGAACTCGGGTCCTTGCCCTTGCGCAGCAGGCGGCGAAACCACCAAGCTAAATCCCCAGCCAGGTAAAGTATATTTTCAATCATAAACTACTTATGCTTTTCTTTAAGAACAGGATTATTTAAAAACTCTTGGAAACAAGCAGTAAGTTTATTACAGATAGCTATAATTCAGATAGTTATAATTCAGTTTCTTGCATTTATAATTGAATGTGGTACATTTTAATGTGTAAAGGCTAAAGGACAACTATTATAGTTTTCTCACATATTTATAGATAGAAAAAAATGGTGTTTCCTGCCCCATTAGTATTTATTATTTGGAGAATCTCATGAGCATACAATCATTCGGTTATAACATTTTTTTCACTTGTTATAGGAAAATTGTGTACAAGATATTTGAAGTTGTAGGCCATATTTCAAATAACCTCTTACAAGGCTCAAAACTTAAGGGGAAAATAATATATTATCTGTTTTTATACAAAAGTTTGATGTATGAAGAAAGAGAAACACTCTTCCTCTTCCCTCTATGTAATATCTGTTTAGGACCCCAATGTCTTTCATTACTATCAATCAAATAATTACATGAGATGGCATTCTGAAATCTAAGTAAAATCTTTTAAGTAAATGCCTAATACATTGATCTTGCATTGAACAGAAAATAAATTCAGTTTGTTTCTGTGTATTTTGTATTCCTCTCTAAAACTACAGTACAGGTTGTAAGCTTACACTACAAATAAAAAAAAAAACAAAACCAAGCAGACTGAGAAGTGTAACTGTTCCTTTTCAGCTTACCTCCAATGTGAGATGAATACTACTAATTCACTGCCTTCAAACATTGTGAAAGATTGGCCATTGAAAACACTGAGTATGTTGGTGGTGCACTGGCTAGATCCAATGCTTCATTCATCTTTACTTTTCTTTAAATTGAATTTCAACTCAGAGAGGAAAAAAATGGGAAAAGAAAGAAGGGAATCAGTGAAAACAATAAAAGTGTTGAGAACATACATATAAATCTGTCTTCTCACATTTTGCTAAAAAATATCAGAAATCAGTTTGATTTCTTCCTTCTAGTTAAGTATTTGTGGAGAAGTTAAAATATAAGTTTATAAGTTTACTTATTTGCTTGCTTGAAATATAGACTGTCTTCTTAATTGAAAAGTATATATTTGTAAAGTGAGTTTCCTCCCCTAGAATTGTGTTGTGGATATGAGGGTAAATTTGTTTCATTTCTCACATTTAAAAAGAATCATAAAATACAAGTATTTGTTCCCCAAAAGGGCCGTGGGGATCATGGGGGATTAATCCACTGGAGAGTTCAGAGTTAAATGGCCTGTGAGGAGGTGGGGTGTGTTCAGAAAAGGCAGGTCACTGGAAGCGTTACCTGGAAGGGTGTATTTCCCTCCTAGGTTCTTCCCTATGCTCTCAGCCTCCTGGCCCCCACAATGTGGGCATCTTTCCTCTTCCAGAACCTTCCACTATTCCTTCCTGCTGGGGCCCAGCCAACCATGGACTGAATCCTCCAAAAACCATAAGCCAAAATAAACCTCTCCTCCTTTAAATTGTGGGTGTTGAGTGTTTTGCCCCAGGGCTAGAAATCACTCAAGACATGTTCTAAGTCAATACTTAAAAGGTTTTATTTTTTAAAATAGTTGACTGAATATTTTTATGTTATACAATTATATTACCCTCTTTATTTCTCCATGACCTTTTCAGGCTTCATATCTTTGAGGTTTATAATAGATACTGATGTTCCATTTTTAATATTTTCACTACTTCTTTACATTCTCTCTAGGCATGTCAATCTACTTACTGACTTTACTTGCTAATGTACATGTGTTTGATGATTTCCAAATTTATTTCAAATTAATGTCGTATGTCCAACTGTACTGGATATTTACTCTTGATGAAGTTGTGTTATGGCTTCTCAATGAAAACACTAGATGTACCTATTAGAGTCCTACCCACTATCATTTTCTCCCATTTTTCCATCTTCCTCATTCTTGTCCTACTCAATAAATAAGCAGATGCCCTGATAATATATTTAAACTCTTTTTCTCACATCTCTTTATGTATGAAAATCTCCACCATTGGGCCAGGGATGTAGCTTAGTGGTGCCGCTGCCTGCCTTGCAAGCACAAGGTCCTGAGTTCGATCCCTGGTACAAAAAAAAAATCTCCACCATTGCTAATTTTATGACTAGGAGCCTCTTAACTGATTCCTCCACATACAGTAGTATTTCTAAAGCATTGATTCAATTATGGTACTTCTCTTAAAATGCCCTGCTGTCTTTCTCTTGTTACTGAGATAATTTAAAAAATTATCTGACTCCAGTTATCTCTCTAGTCTCTGTTCTCAGTTCTGTTATAATATCCTCTATATTCATATTACACTGACCTTTACTTCTTTTTCTTGAAACTTTATGTTTGACATTACTATAAACTTTTTCCCATTTTCTATGCATCCTTTTATCTCAAATTATACATTTACATCTCTAAAATACTCTCAATGATCTCTCCTTCTGACTGAATTGATTATTTCCTACAGACAACAGTCTTTTCTATCATTACTTATCACATTTACAGGAAATAAACATTATATATTTACTTTTTTTTTTTTTTTTTTTTTTGGTACTAGGGATTGAACTCGGGTCTTCATGCTTGCGAGGCAAGCGATGGAACCACTGAGCTAAATCCCTGGCCCATTTTTAATTAATTATTTTCCATCATAATTTGAATTTTCATTGCCTAAGGAATTGACCTCTCTTGTTTACACTTCAGCTTCTGTTAAATAGATGAATTGATTGCAAAGTATGATATTCAGGAGGAGGTTAATTTTTTTAATTAGGCAGGATTAACAAATGGGTACACTTTCCAGTTATGTCCTTATGATGAATAATTTAAGGTTTAGAAAACAAGTGGAATCTTCCTATTTCTCCTGAGAATCATAGAGAGAACAAGTAAATGCTTAGATGAATTCAGCTGCATGGCTGTTACTTTTGCTGTAGAATCCCAGGTGCTAAGCATTGTGAAAATGAGGTATAGTTAGAATGTCCAGAGGCACTATGGTCCAGAGGTATTAGGAGTAGAGTTAGTTGGTAACTAGCCAAGGATGTTAACGCAGGACTACTATCAATGTATAAATATTAGTACCTGAGTGACTGAGATTGAATTATTGCCACTTAGTAGTGTTACTGAGATAGGGGAGACACACTTGAAATTCATTGACCGTGATTCGAAACTGCCAAATGTCTAAAAGAAATGTATCCATTTATGACTAAGCATAGTATTCATTAAAAATATCTGCTGAAAGCCTAACAGGTGCCAGGTTATGCTAATGCTGAAGATGTAAAGATGAATAAGACAGTCCTTCTTTAAAGAAACATAAACTCTGGTAGTGCTGCTGGATGGCACGGTGTCCAGTGGTTCCAAGGTCTTTCTGTCTTCCCCCCAAAGAATTGGCCAGGACAACTGACTAAAAGGTAAATTCAACTTTTATTTAAAGGAAGAAAAAGGAAAAAGTGAAGAAAAGAGAAGATATGTATGCGGAATGGGCCACTGGAGAAACAAGAAGACAGCAAAACAGGAAGCTCAAAGTGGTGGTGAAGCCAGTGGCTGCTGTCTTTCATACCTCTCAGATCTGGTCATTGGGAAGTTTCTCTGCCCCAACATCCAACTGTGATTAACTAGTCACATTCTGTTTTCAGCCTGCATTCCAGATCAGGTTATATCCTGTTTTTAGGTTCCATCCTAGTTCTTTGTAATTTGACAGGTTATATCCTGTTTTTCAGCAAGCCTGCTATGCCCTAATCTTGCCTCATAGTATGAGATAAAAATATAAATAAATCATCACAATAATCTAAATATAATAATGTTAGTATACATATGCTATGGTAATGGAAGAAGAAATCAACCGTTTAATCAGCTGAGTAAAATTATAAGGAAAGAATGGATTTGAATTTCCATAAATGAGAAGGGAATTACAAAATGGGAAAAATAAGAGGCTATGGTGGCTAGGTGAAACATGTATGTGTAGTTTTAAATCAGTGCACTATTTATTAGGAAACAGTAAATAGGTCTTTTTGTTTATTTTCTTGACTAAAAAAATGAAATAATAATACATTCTTTGAGTAAATGTTCACATGGAAATATGTATTTAAGGAAAAAGCCTCTATATTCTTTTCAGTATAAAGTATTAACTTGTGAATATTTAAAGCAAAAAACTATTTTTATTTTTGATAATTTTATAGTATTGTTCTGGTTATAATATATGAGTATATTTTCCATTTAATAAATTTAAAATTATACTATATTACATCCAAAAGAAACCATGTATCATTAAGCTACAGAAAATCAATTAAGTTGTCTTTTATTTGCTATTATCATTTAGTTGGTTGTGGTATCTTAGAACCCAATGGTGAGTTCAAGATCTCACATACCACTCATTCAAAAATGTTTATTGACATATATTTGAGCCAGACTGTCACCCAATGGTTGAGGCAAGGAAGAAGCAAAGCATACAAAACCTTTGTTATTTTGAAGATATATTTTAATATTTCTATTATGAAAGAAGCCAGGCACCACATTCTGAGAACCACTTCTATAATGTGACCACTTCAAATAAAACAACATACGTATACTATATAGCAGCACTATAATAAGATAGATTACCTTACACTCTCTACTGTCTCTGAACCTTTCCCTAAAATTGAGCACAAGGTACAGGTGATAGAAATATAGTACATGTTATTTTTGTTATATTTGTTACTTTGATTGTAGTAATGGTTTTGTTCAAGTATATATACAACCAAATACATTAAATTGTATAATTTAAATATGTAAAGTTATTTTACTTTAATTCTACTTGTAAATTACACTAAAATATAAAAAATATAAATGCAAAAGAGGCACTTCTGGATAAATATTAACAATTACAACTTTCTGCTCCATGACAAAATGTTTATGTGATTTCTTCATACATAATAAATAAAGAGCTATATATTTGGGGAAGAAACGTGTATACATAGAAGCAACATTGAATTTAAAAATACTGAATACAGAGGGGAAATGCTACCAACATAGTGGAGGAGTAAATCCCAGTCTTACTCTCCCTACAAAAACAAGATAAATAAGACATCTATTCACAGCAAAAACAGACCTGAATAGGCTCATGTGTCCAATTAAAAATCTCCAGCAACAGTGTTGCAAAACTGAACAACTGTAGAAAAAGCAAAAAAATTAATAACTACACAGTACAGACCAGTGAGGAGTTAGTGACAAAAGCTGACCTGTTCAAGAAGGAAAGAACCTGTGAATCTTTAGACTACTGAAAAACATTGTCAGAAGAGAAGAAAGAAAACATAATTTAAAAAACTATAGAATTTATGAGACATTATCAAGAAAAATAATTTTCAAATTACAACGGCTTCAGAAGAAAAGAAAAAAAATACATTATTTTAAAAAATAGCTGAAAACTTCTCAAATCTGAGTAAAGTAAATATGCAGGTACAGGGAACTCAAAATCTTAAATTTAAGATACAGAGAACAGAATCATGAAAGTATCAAGAGAAAGGACAATTTCTTAGTCAAAAGATTTTAGGAGATTTCAGCAGAAACTTTGCAGGCCAGGGGATAGTGGGATGAAATACTCAATATGCCAAAGGGAAGGAGAGGGGGAAACCTCACATTTCTAACTAAGAGTCCTTTACATAAACCTGCCCTTCAGAAATGAAGGCTGTCCCATTGAAACAAAGGATAGGGGAGTTCCTCACTACTGGACTGGCTGCCTTACAGGTATTTCTTAAGATGAAATGAAGGGGTGCTAATTGGTAACAGAAAAAGCTATGAAAGTATAAAACTCACCAGCACTAGTACATATATAGTCAAAATCAAACTTTTTAAATTCTAGCGTGGTATGTAAATCAATATATCCCTAGTATAGAAGTTAAAAGACCAATTATCAAACTAACTATGAAAATAGTAGTTTGTTAAGATATATACAATTTTAGAAGATGAAACATTGGCATCAAAAACTAAAACATGGATGGAAAGAAAATGTATATGTTCGCCTGATCAAATTTGTGTTATCAGTGAACCCTTTGCAACAATAATATGTTTTATGTAAGCCTCAGGGTAACCACACAGGAAAAAAAAACTAGAAGAAATCACAAAAGATGAAGAAAAAAATAGACCAAATATTTTACTGCAGAAAACAATCAAATCACAAATCAAGACAACAGCAGAACAAACTTACTAAATTAAAAAGAAAAAAATTAATAAAATGACAAGTCCTTATCTATCAACAATTATTTTGAAGATAAATAGACAACATTTTACAATCAGATGAAATAGACTGTGATGGATAAAAAAATAAGGCTCAACTCTATATTAGAGATATTAGACTTAAAATCTTATGTAGAGGGATAGGGTTAGATTTATAGGAAAGAACCTTTGAATATGAAAACAAGCTATTTAAAAATGTCAGAGCTAAAAAAGGAAAGGGATGGGGGAAAAGATGGAGAGAGAAGGAAAGGATGGAGAAAAAATTCCATGCAATTGATAATTTAAAAAAAGCAAAAAGGGTTATATTTTTACAAAAGATAATTGAACTCGTTTTTCCAAAACTGAAAAGAGATAAAAAGATCATTATATAATGAGAAGGACATTATTTCACCAAGAGGCTATACTAACTATAAATCTATATTTATCTAGCAGTGTAGCACCTAAATATACAAGTCAAACATTAATGATGGACAGAGAATGTAGAAGAATTTTAGTATAGTTCAGTACTTCACTTTCATGAATAGAAATGTCAAGAAAAAAACCAATAAGGGAACATTAAACTTGAATTACACTATAGATCATAAATCTAACAATCATATACAGAACATTTGATTAGATAGTAACAGTATACCTTGAGTATCCTTTTTTCCTCAATCATGGAACATTCTCTAGGATAGATCAGAAAAGGCCACAAAATAAATCGTATGTTATATATATATATATAAAACATTACATGATACCCTATATATATTTTAGGAAATTAGTTAAAATAAATTTAATCTTAAAAAGGTGTTTGAAATTACATCAAATAATTAAGATGACCAAAATGTTGTTAAACTAGAAATCAATTAAAGGAAGAAAACTAGAAAATTCACAATTATGTGAAAATTAAACAACATGCTCCTGGAAAACAAATGAGTCAAACAGAAAACTGAAAGGGGAATTTAAAAATGACAAATAAAAATGAAAACAACAGATGAACAGCCTTAAGATAGAAATTAACAGCAACATATGCCTATGCTAAAAGAGAAAAAAATCTTAAACAACCTAATATTACATCTCAGTAAAGTAGTAAAAGACAATCTAAGTTCAAATTCAATAGAAAGAACAAAATAACAAAATTCAGAGGAGAAATGAATGAAAATGTTAGAACTAAAATCACAAAACAAATTTTAAAAAACTAAAAAATGTTAAAAATCAGTAAAACTAAAAATTGTTTAAAGGAAATACATTTAAAGGAAATATATTTTATAAACCTTTAGACTAAAAAAAAGACAACTAAAAGCAGAAAAAAGAAGGGGATATTACAAAAGAAGCACAAAAATAAGATATTATTATAACTGTATTTTAATTGGAGAATTGAGACCAATTACATTCAGGGTTCTTACTGAAAAGTTATTATTGAAAGGTATGTATTATATTTTCTTTTTTTTAAATGTCCTTTGATTCTTTCCTATAACTCATTTTTTGTCTACTCTTCCTCTTCTGTGGAGAATTCCTTTAGGTTTTCTGGAATGCAGGTTTAGTGGTCATGATTTCCTTTAGTATCTGCTTACCTTGGAATGTCTTTCATTCTACTTTGAATCTGAAGGATAGATAGCTTTGCTTGGTATTATCTAGGTTGGGTAGTTTTGAAATTTTAACTACATATGAAATGATAAGTTCTTTTCTGGTCACATCTATTTGGACTTCTAAATACCTCCTGTACCTGGATGTGTATAATGTTTACAAATTTGGGATTTTAAAATTTATTTTACTGAATTGATTTTCTACATCTTTAGTTTCTCTGTGTGCTGTTTTCTATTCAAATAGTCTCATGAGATTTGACCTTTTAGCAACATTCTAGAGATCTTCTATGCTGTTTTAAAATAATTTATTTTTAATTGTTGCCTGAATATGATAACTCATCTACCTGATCTTCAAGTTCTAAAATTCTGTCTCTAGCTGATCTAGTTTATGGTGAGGTTTTACTTTGAGTTTTTAATATGACTCATTCTGCTTTTCATTTGGATGATGTTTTCTTCAGAATTTTTGCCCATTAAATTGCTGTTTTATATCTTTCATTGCCTTTCATATTTCATTCAGGTATTTGTATGTTCTTTAAATCTATTGAATATTCTAATAATAATTCTTATGAATTAAATCTGTTCTTTTGAGCATCTAATATCATTGGAATCAGTTGTTATAAGGTTATTATAGTTTTTGAAGAGTAATTTTTATCTTCATTTTTTTATATTTCTTAAGTTCCTATGTTGAGAGTTGCACATTGGCGTAATAGAATTCTCTCATCATTTTATGTGAAAGACTTCCTAAAATGCAGGTTTTTCTTGATGCTGTGTCCTGGCGTAGGAGCCTGCTGTTTAGTGTTTAGTTCTAAATGGATCTCATTGTGTAGTTTCCTAAGCTTGGTGTTATCTGAAAAGTTATGAAAGATTGTATGGACTGTAGCTTTTCCCCAGATAGGATTTCCAGCTACCTTGTAATATTAGGGTTTGGTTGTATTGACCACTTACCTCATGGATCAGGTCCCCTTGTGCTGGGGAGGAGGGTTGCGTTTATGAATTGGTCTGTGCCATTTTCTGCATTGCTTTTCCAAATCCTATTTATTTAGGTTGTTTTTCCCTTCTTTACTGGTTTCCAGAATCCTTCTTTATTTTCCCTATGTAATATATAGCTTCCTTGTTAGGCTGACACTTTTCAATTGCATAGATGGACAAAAGCCACATACATTCCATGTTTTGTACCCCTCCTACTTATAGTTTAATTACTGATATATTTGTATATTTGGTTTCATATTAAGTACTTTCCTACTTGTTTTCTTTTAAATCTACCTTTTGTGTTTCTCTTTTATACTGTCACAATTTGTAGTAATAAAATGTTTTATTATCATGTCTTTCAGCATTTTACTCATTGATATATTTATTATAACTTACATTATTCAAGTAAACTTTTAGTCTTGGTATTGTTCCTATTTCAGACTGAGCAGTTCTTTGCTGTGGAAGCTCTCTTTTGCTTTATAAGATGCTTAGCAACAACCTTGGATTCTATTCACTAGATCCCTGTAACACCTGTTCTCCCTGCTGTGACAGCCAAGAACTATTGCTTGGTATAGACAAATACCCTATGAGGGTCACAATTGTCTCTCAAAATGAGAGACAATCTACAATTGTAAAATATACAACAGATATTGTGAATATTATAGTTAATGCAAATTTATTTTACTATGTGGTAGAAGCTTGGAATACTTTGATTCCATTTACTTCTTTCAATTTAGCATTACATTTTGACATATTCAAATATTACATTTATTTTAAACTGCACAATACAATGTAATGAATTTTCTAAGCATTTGGTTATATATACCCACATATATACCAATTCTTATTTTTGTGGTACATTCCCCAGTTTGCTCTGGCCTGTAAAAGTGTAACTTGCAAGTAAAAACATTTGTGGCAGTTTTTTGTGTGTTTGTTTGTTTCTTAGTGAAGGAACATTGCCAACCTCTTAACTTTTATTCATCTGCATATGTATTTATTAAGCTTCATTTTTGAGGAAATTTTATTAAGCATGATTCCAACTTAACAATTATTTTCTTTTGAAGGTGATATTCCATTGACTCTCAAATTTCATTATTTCAGTCAAGAAGTCAGTATAAACCTGTTAGTCTTTAAGGTACACTTCTTTAAATTTTATTCAGTTTTATTAGTATATGTTTGTAGTACATAATGTTTATATTCCTTGTGGGAAGTTAGCATATGAACATAAAACTTCTTTACTCCTCTTTTCACCTTCTTTCCCCTTCCTCCCTTCCCCCTCCTCTCATCTCTCGATCTCTTTCCTTTTTTTATTTTTCTTTTTTTTGTACACATTTGCAGTAAATGATGTTTACCTTCCTTGTGTGGAATTGGTACATATAACACATCTCAATTCCTTATTTTATTCTCTATTCCTCTCTTCCTTGACCCCTTAGGCTATAGTTACATTTTTGTTCTTGACTTTGTTCTTTTCTGCATTGTTCTGTTCCTATTTACATATCATTGAGGTTTATGAGTATGTAAGTTGGTGTCTTCTTTTTGTTTTGGAAAAATCCTCGCCTGTTTTCTAATGCAACAAGCCTTTGGTTTTATTTTCTTCTCTAGTTTTGGTATTCTACCCTCATGTCTCTGATATTTTTGTGCATTTTCTACAATTTAATTCCATTCATACATTTTGTTGCATTCCTTTTCTCACATGAGATCTTTGGTTATTTGCTTTGATTCATTTTTCTAGTCAATAAAACTGTGTTTAGATTTGATCCACTTACAAGCATGAAATTCATTCTTAAGTTGTTAATATCAAGTATTATGTTTTCAGTTCTATATGTTTTTTAATTTTATGAATTTACTAGATTCTAATCACTAGATCCCACACATATGTACATGCACACATGCAAATACCCACATGCATATATATTCCACTATACTTTTTGACTATCATTTATGTCCATTTTAAAGTCCTTTCTCCTAACTCAGCTGTCTATGTCATCTGCAGTGCTAATAATCTTGTTTGCTTTTGTACTTATCAAATAGTCATTCATTTTTGTTTCTTTGCATATTTGGCAATTTTAACTGCATTTCAGGCATTATATATAGAATAATTATTATCATCTGCAACATATCATCCCTTCCTTCCTGTGTTGTGGAACTAGGATGAGAAACCGATCACATTATTAAAGCCCAAGATTGTACAAAAGTATGTATAAAATATGGTCAAAATCATAACTTTGGTAAAGTCAAATTTTCACTTTTTTTACACTTTTTCTTGCTTTTGATTGAAAGTCTGACAGATTTTTTTCTACTGATCTATAATATAGTGGGGAATTCAGTTCAGCCCTTCAGAAATTTATAGCTTAACCATTTAGCCTCTGTGGGTTTCAAACTTATATTATCACTAGTGAATTAGCGAAGTGATTCTTTATGTACTTGCTTGTGGCTTTTTCATATCCACAATTGTTTTTTCGCTAGTCCCACACAAACTTTAAGAGCTTAGCTTTTTCTCCTTGCTGTTTCAACAGCTTAATTATCCACCAAAATCAGATTTTCAATCCAAATTTAGAAAGTATAGATGGCCCTATAAAAATAGGAATGGGTGTTGATTATTTATCTTACTGCTATAGAAACTTCCTTTTTGTGAAAATTTAATCCTTTTAGCATTTATTGTTTTCATAGCATTCTTAATATCTTAGAGTACATGACTTTGTGAAAAAATCTACAATTTCTCTAGTAGTGTGTATATTTCAGTTTTCTGTTGCTGGGACAAAAACAGATGACAAATCTTAAAGTTGGAGAGATTTCTTTTGGCTCACTGTTTCAGAGGTTTTATTATGGTTACCTGGCAGAAGTAACATTGTGAAGGACATGGCAGAGGAAAGCTGCTTAACCCATGGCATCCAGGAAACATAACAGTAAGGAGGGAAAAGCCTGAGAAAGAGGAAGGGGTCAGGGACAAGTGCACACTCTTCCTGATGATTTCGCAGTGACACACCTCCACCCAATGGAGCCCACCTCTGAATAGCGCGTTCCACCGTGAACTCTTTTGGATTAATGCTCTAATCAGTAAATAGAACATATTTATGATCCAATTACCTTTCAAAAGCCTCGCTTCTGAGCACCTGAGGCTTTTGAGGGAAATTTTGAATGAATCCATAGCAATGATTGTACTTTCAGAAGTATTAGTTTTTATCTTAGAGCAAAATCTTTCATAGGAATGGTAAGTAGAAAACAGACATAGGTGAAGTCATTTGGCTAGAACTACAGATAAAATTGCATTTCAGCGTGGTGGTAGAGGTGAATACATGTTTTGCAAACCAAAATCAAGATCTATTTTTGAACAGAGAGTGACTTGTGGTAACCAAAATATATTGCTGCCTTCTGGAATCAGGGTAACTGATTTTACATATGAAGAAATTCTAAATTTGGGGAAAGTTTGTATTTTTAAAAATTGAATCCAATTTATAATTGAAATAATTTTGAAATTTATTTACAGTTCAGTCTACTTAAATTATAATTTAGAACCAATTCCTTAATCACAAAGATGAAAGCTTAAGGTAGTTCAAAGCATATATATTTGTAAAATAATTTCAACATTCATCTGAATCAATAGAATGAGTATATTTCATGACAATATAGGTGTTGTGGCTTGTGTCTAGATCTCCTCCCGAAGCCTCATGCATTCTTTTTCGAAGATAGCTAAGTCTGGAATGTGTGATGGTAGGATTAAGGGAGTGTGATTAGTAAACCACTACACATGAGTGATTGGTTGGCACAGATAAAAGGAGCAGAAAGGTTGTCTTCCACCGCCATGAACTGTTTCTCTTGTTGCCTTTGCTACTTTGTGCATGCCATGTCGCCATGTTGTTTTTCCTCTGAGATCTTGCCTTGGAGCCAGCCAATTATGACTGAAACCTCTACGAACTGTAAGCCAAATAAACCCCTTCCCCTCTAACTTTGGGTGTTGGATGTTTTGTCTCAGCGATGAGAGAAAAGTGTCTAAAACGACACTTACATACCAGAATTGATTTTATTATATCTGCATTATAAGAGTGTTTTTTCACATCATTTATTTGCTTTTTCAAAAAACTATATATAGCAAAAAGAGAGAAATGATCAAAGCTAGAGAGTAATTTGAGATAACAAAAGACTTATATATCACAGTGACAGAAAATAAAATTGGATCTACTGGTATGTTACTAATAAAATTTTCTATCAAATAACTTTGTCTTACCATGGGATGGAATGTGGTTTTTTCCCCTCAGGTTTTATTTCTGTACCCACTAATCAAAGCTCAGTTGGAAATTGAAAGAATTATAGAAGTTAGACAAGTAGTCAGTAAATGGTTCATACATAAGTGTTTTTGTTTCCTTCTTTATATATACTGTTTCAACACTAGTGTGTGTATTTATTACAGAGAGAATATTGATAATGTAAACATACAATGGCCAAAAAATATATATGCCCAAGCATAATAAGCAAGGTTCATCACTATAAAATTTTAATTAATGGCCAATAGCTATAATTTATCCATAAGTCTATGAAGTTTGATTTACTAGGTGGTCATGGGTAATGAAAATCTCTCTACTATATTGATTATCTAATTTCTTTCTAATTCTATTTCTAATTAGAATATTAGAAATTACAACTGATTGCTAGAAGATATATTGATATTAATGCAAACTCTTAACTAAAAAGTCTACTTTGGATTGTGGAAAATGAATGATATTTCCACTTTTATTTATTTATTTATTTATGAATGAAATATATTAATTTAATTTTATCCTACCTTTGGTCATATCTTTGGATTCAATATCAAATGTTTTGAAAAAAATTAGATAAGTCTTATTATAAAGTTTATATATGTTGTATTTTAAAATTTCTATTAATTATACCATTTATTATGTATAGTTTTTATAGATTATCCAGAAACAGTATTCACATATATTTCTCCTTCTCTTTGTCATTGTCTAACTAGACCTGCTTTACAATATTTAGTCAAAATAGGATGTAGTGAAAACTTAATGGGAAATTTAGTTAGAGAATGGAGCAAAGTGAATGAGAATTTATTTTAAAGAGAAAGTAATTAAAAACTATTCATCTATGGACAGAGATGACAGGTATCGGCAGTCTACTAGTCAGTATAATGATTCTTGAATAAGCAAGAGCAATATGTATGTAACCAGGGGATAGAGAATACAGTGTCATTATCCAAAGGGCAATTTTAAAATTGCTTGAATATAAAATATCATTTACTAAATATTAATTAGTTGAAAAAATAAAGAAAATCCCTTTCTGTTAGACTG
Source organism: Heterocephalus glaber (assembly GCF_000247695.1). The sequence goes on from NW_004624783.1 coordinate 16,389,694, forward strand.
GAGTTTTCCATGATCTTCTATTAACTTTATTAAAGTATTACATTTTATGAGTTTTGTTTTGATATATATCTTGACTGTGGAGTAATTCTCAATAGTTTAGTAAGGGACAATTTAAGTACTCTAGCAGATAACATGCATCATTTTGAACCTATGTTTAATACAAAATGAATAAATTTAACAAATGCATTTAACAGATACAATTGAGAGATGTGTTGACACCCTTGAACTGTATTATCACAAAACTCAAACATGTAAATGTATGTTGGTATATTAAAAGTGATATAAATGTATTGTACACCTGAAATGTACCAATAAAAGAATTTATAAAAGAAAAAAAGTGATACGTTCTGTATTTACATCAGATATATTTTTAATGAAATGTGTATAGTCTCTGAGAAATTCTGAATATGTCTTTTCAATATATTAATTTTTACTAGCATATCCTTTTAAAATTATCAATAATGAATGCAAAGGTTGTACCTAGTTGAAACATACTGTGAAAAATATCTCTAAAATGCTTAATTGCATGTGTTGTAAACTATTGTTTTATTTTAAATGTGCCTTATCTGAGAATTGTATTTTACAAAATATAATCATAATTGTACCTATTTCCCTAGGAGTTTAATTGTGATTTTATTTGCAATTACTTCAATTTTATTTGTAATTACTTGGGCTATCATTAGGCATATTCTTAATGGAATAAACATCATTAGAAATTCTTATTATTTTAATTACAGAATTACAGACATATTTTTGCAGAGCATTTTATGTACCAAACACCTGATCTGGTTCAACTATTGTAAAGAGAAGGAAAACACATATTTACAAATGGTCATATTCTGGCTTCTGAACTCCAGAATTAAGACCATGTCAAATTATTAGCGCAAGTACACAGTAGGACAGTCGATAAATTAACATCACTTATGAAATGTAAAAAATTGATTCAGTCACTTTGATAATCAAAAATATTCACATTTATATTACATAAAAGTCAATATAGGTATTTAATGTTGTTCAACCAGTTAAGGATATATGTTTCCTGTACTACATTGTACCTTAATCATTGTTCCATAAGGATATGAGTAGAAGCTTTTGTAACCTAACTTTCTGATATGTATGCATGTATGTGCCCAGAAAACTACAGGGAAATATAAAATAGATATGTCAGCACAAGGTGACTTTAAAGGACAAACACGTTTTAAGAGACTCCTGCAGACACATACATCTTAGAGATTAAACAGTGAAGAACTATGAAAGGAATAACTATAGTTGAAAACTGAAAAGAAGAAAAAAAATCCCACACAATCATATGTAATTCCTCTATGGCAGCCCATTCTCTCCAACAAATAAAGCACATACTCAAGAAAAAAGTATAACTAAAGTTTGTGTAGCATGCTAAAATGACAAAAATACTGACAATAAATTAGAAATTTTATAAAACACACCAATATCACAGAATTTTTCTAAGGAAAAGTCTATAGAAATTATTCTAGAAAATATAATTTCACTCATTAAATCCTGCCCCTCCCCACAAGCAAAACCATTATCTGGTAGAGAAAAAAATATGTTCACAGTAACATATGGTATAATAAACCACCTTCAATCAGAAATTCAAAAACTAAAAACAGAATGAGCAAAAATAGAGAGAAATAAAAAAGTTGAAAGAATTTGGAAAATAAATGATACAAAAAGAGGAAATTAACTCATATATGGAAAATAAATTACATGATATTCAAGAATCAAGTTGAATAAAATTTTAATAATGGATTGAACAAACGAACAAAAAAACAATTGAAAGAATTAAATGATTAATGTAAATATAATTATATATCAGTAGATTCATAGTGGAAATAGAACTCAGGAAAAGGAGTGATGATATTTATAACTGAACTCTGGAAAGATGGAAACTATGTTAAAGTAACAGGGCTAATATATAAAACTGCAGTAGGTAGACATTGTGCCTCTGTTCTCAACTCTGTGAGTTTAAGAGAGGAAAGTTGTAAGTTTGAGCCCAGCATGGGCATTTGGTGACTCAGTGAGACCTTGTTCCAAAATAAAAATTGAAAAGGGGGCTGAGGATGTAGCTCAGTGCAAAAACCCTGGGTTCAAAACCACATACCAGGGAAACAAACAAAGAGAAAGCAAAAAATAAAAACCCCAAACTACAATACAATAAAATTTCCTAGAAAAACAAAACAAAACAAAACGAGAATGATGTGACAGTAAAGCAGATAGCCAACTTGATTGGCTTAAGAGCTACCTATGAGTTTTAAAAAGCACACTTTTGGTTATGTCTTTGTGGGTCGCCTTAGGTACTATGTCATAACCTTAGGTAATATGTCTGTTCCCTGGCCCTTTTCTTTCTGGTGCTGTTCCCCTGCTATTTTCTGGCTACCATGAACAAAGCTGGTTTGCTCTCTCATTCCCTTTCACAAGTCCAGTTCCATGTTGAAGGCAGCCTATGATGGACTGAACCTTTTGAAACCATGACCCAAATAAACCTCTCCTTTAATATGTATATTTCAGGTGTTTGATCTCAGGGATTAAAAGTTGACCAATAAAAAGCATAAACTTGGAAAACGAAATTTAGATCTACAAGTAGCGATCAGAGGAAATCTATTTACATTAAATATTATTACAAATAAAAGTAAAAGAATAAAATAAAATTACTTTTTTAGCCTTTAATACTGTAAAAAAGTATAATAATATAAAGAATGACCAGAGAGGATATAGCAAAGATTAATTCATAATATATTGAAGTTTTTGAAAGCAGTAATTTAATTAATACATAAAAATGTAATCTTTAAATTAAAAAATTAAGAACAACTACTTAACTTTATTAAAAAATAGGAGAACATAATCATTCATAAAGAAATGAGAAGCAGGGAATTGCCACTAAAATAAAGAAAACACTTGCATAAATATATATTTATGTATATATTTATGCAAGTGGTTTCTCTATCTATCTATCTATCTATCTATCTATCTATCTATCTATCTATCATCTATATCTGTGGGAGAGTGTTTGGGTGTACACCTTACAGTACTATATGAAAATAATTCCACACAGTAATTCAATGGAGGTGATAATAATTTGCACATGGTTAATTCCACAGAGAATTGCAAATTACTAAAAATAACTTTATTGAAATTGAAGTCTAAGCGGAATAATTTCCATTGACATAATGGAGAAATATATTAAGAAATTATCCCCCCTTCTATACAAATCATCAGACCATTTGATTTTATAAGGGTTTTACATCAAATGAGCAAAGAGATGATAGTCCAAACACTGATATATTATTCCAGATCATTGAAAGAACAAAATATTTCTTTTATGGTGAAAAGCAATGGAAAGAAAGCAAATTACCCATACTACACTAGGGCGAACCCTTGCTCCAGTCTGGTTGGTGTTAGTATAATAAGAGAGCAGTTACAGAGATAGACACATAGGATAACCCCCAAAAGGCTCATGTCCATCTCATTATTCAAAAGCATTTAGTCCATCTATAAGAGTTTTCAAAGTCTCAACAGTTGAAGCAGCACTTCTAAGTTCAAAGTGTTCTTTGAAGCTTACAGTAAATTCTTAGCTATGAGTCTCAACAAAGAACAAAAAAAACAAAAAATGTATGATAATAACACAATACTGTTGTACAGAGTAAACATTTCCATTCCCAAATGGACGGATAGGAAAATAGAAAAGAATTGAAGAAAAACAATACAAATACCTAATAGGGTAAACATTAAATGTCATAGCTCTAAGTCAGTTGTCTAGGGCATGCGGTAGTGAGATGTAAGCTCCAAAGGACTTGATCATCTCTACACTTATGGCCTTGCCAGTTGTGAAGCTATATGGTATTTCTCTTTCAGTGGCTCTCCTAACCACATCAGGCTTTCTTTAAAAGATAGTCCATGTTCCTGATTTCTCTAACTTTCTGGGGTCTCCACTGCAGCTTTAGGTTTACTCCCTCAGTTTTACAAGTTGTCCACTCAGGTGCTCCCAACAGAAATTCTAATCCTGGTACATACTGCCTGGACCCTGACACCTCCCTTTAAATTCTGCATGGAAACTTCCATGACAACATAACTTTCACATGTTGCATTTATGCAAAACTAGCATCACATGAATGATACCAACATCTGCTGCTGGAATGAGCAGTAGCCAAGCCCCTTGGGACCACGACTGCAGCAAGCTCTGAGTACTTGGATGGCAGAACTCAGGGAAATAGTTCAGTAGGTACACTTGGGTGAATGATGTGCCCTGGAGCTCTCTTCTCAAAGCAAATTCTTTGAACCAATTTAGAAATTTTACATACTTGAGAGAGGTGAGGTCTGACCAATTCGAGATGCCCTCAATGCATCTTTCTTCCTGTCCTTGTGCAGAGTACCTGCCTTGTTTTTAGTAACACATCTATTCAGCAAACATAATGTCTTTGGTTCCCAATTTACACATGCTTCTTTTAGAGCCAAGCTGCAAGTTTGTCATATCTTTTGACTCTGCTTTTTACTCCTGATCTCACTATAAATCTAGCTAAAAGCAGTCAGCAAAACCTCTATCTCATTGTCTGAAAGCTTTGCTAACTTGGAATTTCCTTTGCCAGAAAAACTAGTGATGATTTGATGATTTAAATTATACAGGAAGGAGGATGCATGAAGGCTATATGCAAATATCAAACATTTTACATAAAAGTGTCGAGCATTCCTGGGCTTTGGTATTACCCAGGGATACCGGAACCAAGACTCCAAGTTACAGAGGAACTGCATTTTTAAACCTGCTTTAACTTAATTATCTCACCTTCACATTTTTAGCATGTGATGAGTGATTGCTGATGAAACTTTTTGGCCACATAAGACCATGAGTCAATTTTGAATCAAAATGAGAAATGAATTTGGTCAGTATCTTTTTGATAGAATTAAAAACACCGAATCACAGCAATTCTAATTACTGTACAAATCACATTAGCTTAAGTAAGAGACCAGAGGCGTTTTAAAGGATAGAATGCAGTAGCTGAGTTGAGTATAAATGTAACATACATATAGGAAATATGTGTGTACACTAATTGTTTACATCTGGAAGCTTTTATAGGTATCCATTATACATATTTTCTGATGGATAATTGCATCAATTATAAATTCATTAATTCAGTAGAACGCAGATAAATTACACTGACCAATATCATTTCAGGATGATTTAGAATGTATAGTGGTTTTTGATGTCATTAATATTCTTGTGATCTCACTTTTGAAATCTAATTCAGGGTCCTACTGTTTAAAGTCTATTGTAATATCTCTTCTCACACACTAAATATTACCTGACTGATCAGGGCTAACAGGGTTATCTGAAGGACATTTGCATTTTGTATGGTAACTGAAATGTGAATGTCATGGGTTAAATTTCTGAGAAACAATAGGAGGTTATCAGATATTTCTAGAATGCTTGAGATCATGTTATGATGTCCTTTTACCCTGAGGAAAACTGCCCCGTGCACATTTGGTTAGACTTAAGGCACTATTGTCCATATAAATTTCCTTACCTTTCAACTGCTTCAGGAGTGAATGGTTTCAGAGTTATATCATCTTTGTTCTAACCACCTTTATTTTAATTTAAACATCTAATCTTTCCTATTGTTTTAATTATTTAATTAAATTAAATAACACCTACTTTCTCATATCAAATAAAAATTAATTTATATGCTACAAAAGCTTCCATTCATAAATGAAATTTATTTTTCAACTTCGATGCTACAAATTTTCCTTTTTAATAAGCTTGTCCTTGTGATTTGTCCATTTACTCTATGCCTAGCTAATTTTTTTGGCTATAAAAGAGCGATTCCTTAAAATCCCTAAAATTCTCTATAATGATGGAATATAAGGTAATACTATTATAAATACTAGAACAAGACAATGATATGATTTTTCCAACTTTATAGCATGTATATTTTCAGCTCTTTAAATTAGATAGAGGTAACATCTAAATAGGTTCTATTCATACAGCTAATTTTATAAAATTTCTTTAAACTACCAGTATTAAGAATAAATGAATATATATAACTCAACAGAAATGGTTTATTCATTTTTTTCTTTAGCCAAGTTCATAACAGAAAAACACTTAAAGATAACATATGTGAACATTTCCCAGGAACTGATAAAAATGTGGGATTACTGCTCTTTGAATGGAGGACACAACATACACATATTTTTACTCATGATTTGTATTCTACCATGGATATAAAATATGAAGTAATCAATTAATATTATGTTTTCCTCTGATTTTTAAAAAAAATTGTAAGCATCTCTAATTTGAGATCTTAAATTTTTTGATGTGTACAGTAAAATATTGTTGAAGTCCAATGTTTTACTGCAGAGCTCTATAACTTATTCATCTTTACATTTCTGAGCTCAGTGAGACAGAGAAAAGTATCTGAGAGACTCCTCTGCTCTGGCTATGAGTGTATGAATGTTTGTACATATAAAGAAAAAGGAGATTATGTTTGTATAAAGTGGCACACTAGAAAGATTGATTGTATCTTTCCTGAGTTTGAGTCTGAACTTGCTCTTTTTTAAGTGTGTGATTCTGCCATTCTTTTTTTAACCTTAGTGTGTGTGTGTGTGTGTGTGTGTGTGTATGCAGCTGATTATCAGAATTTCTGTGAGAAGATAGAAGGAAAACTATATAAACATTTTGTTTTGTTTTTAAATGTATAATACCTAAAATATATGAATGTGTTTTAATCATCACTTCAGAGTTTTACTAATAGATAATATTTCTTTTATTTTAAATTGTATTTTAGTTGACATAACAATTGTACATGTTTGTGGGGTACAGTGTGGTTTTTCTTTTTTTAACTTTTATTAGTACTTGTTTGCAGTACATGGTCATTACATTCATGGTAGATAATTGGAACATGTACATAACACATTTCAGTTCCCTTCTTTTTTTCCATTCTCTCCACCTACCTTTTTTTTCCTGAGTCAGATTTACTTATGTATCTTATAGGATCTTATAAATTTAATTGTCACATATACAGATTGAAAACAAGATTAATAGGCCAAAGAACATATAAAACATATAAACATATGTATCTAAAAGTACATATCAAATTGTTCTAAGTCAAAGTACACTTTTAGATATTGTCCATGCTGGATTACAATAGATTTTTTTCTTTTTTTCTTATTAAAATGTCTGTCTTTTATTTTATTATCTATCTATCTCTCATCTATTGTTTTTCATATAAGAGAAACCATGCAATATTTAAGCTTATGTAGCTGAGTTACTTCACTTAATATTATAGTCGCAAGGTGCATTCATTTTCCTAAAAATGGCTCAAGTTTATCCTATATGGGAGAGTAGTACTTCATAATGTGGTATTTCAATACTTTTATAAAATGTGTAATAATTAGATCAAGGTAATTGGCATATCTATCACCTCATACATTTGTCATTTATTTATGTTAGAAGCATTCAAAAATTGGAATTAGAACATAAATTGTGAAAAGCAAGAATAGGTAGAGGATAAGACCATTGCTGAAAAAACAGGCAGAGCCAGGAATTAAAAATAAGCAGCAGTAAAAAAAAAAGGCCACAGTAGAGGTGGAAAGAGGATCAATGACTTCTTGTGATCTCTGTAAGGTAGAAAAGAGTTGTATAAATGAATCTTTTTGGTGAATATGCACAGTGAATATGAATATGCATAGTGAATATGCAATTTAGCGAATTTTACACAGTAAAATATCAACAAAAGCTATGTTGCCATAAATGGAAAATACTTTTTCCAGTATTCATTTGGCATCATTTAAAATTTTACGAGACAGAAGAATTTAATAGTTAATATTTAAATGTGGACAAGATATCAGATTGTTATTCTAAAGTGAAAAGTCATTTGGATTAAAATAAATCCTTTGCTCTATTTCTGGAAGTGTATATTATATTAGAAAAAAGAAAACTTGAATTTTTATGATAATAATATGTAGTTTGGTAAGGGATGATTTGGTTTCCCTGTTTTAAAGCAAGTATTTTTTAAAATTTTGCATTGGAACTTATTAAAAATAATCACATTGAGGGCCAGGAATGTAGCTCAGCAGTGCCATGCCTGCCTAGAAAGTGCAAGGTCCTGAATTCGATTCCTAGTACTGAAAAAAAAATCACATTGAATCCAGGGATGGTGATGTACTCTTGTAATCCCAGAACTCTGGGGGATGAGGTAGAAAGAGCATAAGTTCTAGTCCAGTCCTGGGAACTTAGTGACAGTGAGACTATGCATAAAAATATATTAAATAATTTTTTAAAAAGGGCCTACGGATGTACCTTAGTTTGAAAGCTTTGAGTTCAATCACTAGTATGACAACACACACACAATTACACTGAGAATAGACTGATTTGAGTATTAATTAGAAATTACTTTAGTAACATAACTGATTTTTATTATTTCACATCGAGTAACAGGTTGAATCTTCATTAATTATTATCCTTTTTAAATTACAGAAAGTGAGTATTTTACAATTAACATTTTATCCGTAAAAATAAATCTGCTTCAAATATAAAAATAATAGAAACAGTTTCAGAATATTAAAGTAAAATATTTCCATCTCTAATTATTTAATTCATGTACCAGGATATTAGTCTTCATTGGAAAAGCTTGACAGCATATATTTTACCAATTAGAAAAACTACTAAATTCCAACATACTTATCTCTCTTCTCTAATGACTTCCAGGATAAGGCAATGAAGCTTTGGAAATTATTGGACTGAGGTATAAATCAATTGAAAATATGCCTCATCTGTGTTGATTATGACTAAGATTTTAATCCTTGTAGTAGGGCTTATTAGAAGACCAGTCATACTCAGAACAACAGTGGCTTGAGATTTAGGTGAAGAAACACCATCCTTATGTGTTATCTAATTGTTATGTATCTTTATTTTCCCATGTGTGTATATACACATGCATATAGATATATATGTATTTATGGAAGAGAGAGGCAGGCAAAGAAAGAGACAGAGTGACAGTGAGAGATATGTAGTGATATAGTAGATGGTACCTGTGTAGTTTTCCTTAAATAGCTCTCTCTAATTGTAAAATTGGGGTAAAACTATGTAATTTACTTCTTTAAATTGTGACTTATTTAGAGAAGATAATAAACAAAAAATTAGCATATTAGATTCTTCATTTGTAATAAAGATACCAAAAAACTTAGTAAAGTCAATTGGGGGTTTGCTCACAATTCTCTATACAAAGGTTTTGTGAAATAAGAGAAACTATACTGTCTACAAAGAAAAAAAACCTGTATTTTCTTTTAAATACATGATCTTCATGTGGTATTTTTGTGTTTCAGAGTGTTTCTAATTTGATTATGAAATTGTTCTTTAAAGTCGTCCTCTGCTTATGCAAAACAAAACAAAACAAAACACTCATAAAGACACCCAAAACTTTTCAAGATAACCATTTAATTTACCTCAAAGATTTTAAAAAGTGAAAACAAAACTAAGTCTATAGACAAGTAGAAAACACACACAATTTTGGCAAAATATGAAACAATCAGTCCTCTAACGAAATGCATGTTATCCAGGTGTCTGTCAGTAAGATTGTACAGGTTTGCAAATAATAACCAGCATCATAATTTTGGAAAGAGTAAATATCTCTCACTGAAGCAAAACCAACCTTCATAGGCTTTGTCATTTTTAGTGATTACTATATTTTATGGTTAAAATATGGAAAGTTCTCCAAAACATGTTTTGAGGCTTTGATCCTCAATGTAACAATTTTCACAGGTGGGGCCCAGAGATGCAACTGGATCATGGGGGGTTTACATCATCAGTGGATTAATGCATTTGTGAGTTCATAGCTGAATGGTTTATTAGGAGGTGGGGCTTACTTGGAAAAGAAGTCAGTGGGGGCTAATCCTTTGAAGGATGCGTGCTGTCCAAAGCCCACCTCTCTGTCTGGTTGTCCTGCCCTTTCTTTGCTTCTTGACTGCCATGAGATGAGCGACTTTCCTCTGCCATGGCCTCTGCCATGATTCTTTTGCTGTGGAGACAGCTGACCATGGATTTACATCTCTAAAACTGTGGTTGAAAACTACCCTTTCCTCTTATAGGTGATGAATGTCAGGTACTTTGTCCTAGCAACCAAAAGATGATGGATACTAATGAAATATGGATAAGAAAAATATATATTAATAACAAGCACTTTAGTACTTCTGATCATATGATCAGATATAACATAGAGGTTTATACTGAACTTATTGAGAAAGTAGTGGCAGATGTGTTATTTTCCAATATTTCATGCATATATGACTTTAGTATTTACCAAACTAAATTAAAGTGCATTACACAGAGGCTGGGGATTTAGCTCAGCAGTTCTGCTGCCTGCCTCACAAGCGCAAGGACCTGAGTTCAATTCCTGGTACCCCCCACCCCCCCAAAAAAAGTTCTGGAGATGAATGTGGTGATAAAGTGCATTACGCAGTTAAAAGAACAATAATAAAATGTTTATAAGCACATTAATACTTTGTTACTGTCAACTTTTTATTCTCATTTTATATAATTTTCTATAATAACAGTTTCTAATTTTGAATTTTGAATTAAAATTTTGTAATTACTTAATAATGATCATAATAATCCTAAGAACACATACCATAATAAGTATGTTATATCTTTTCAATTGAATGGACCCAAAACAAACACTGTATTTATATCTATATATTATTAATATGTGAAAATATTTATCTTGATATATATAATTTTTGCTCTCATTGAATTATTTATTTTGAGAATTCTTATTGAAAGAATCAGGGTTGTATGAAATGACTTTCTATGGCTAACAAAAATATTACTGTATTGATTATTACTGGAGCTTCAATTTATCTTATTATCAGTTTATGAATTTACCAATTTAGCAATAATCTTTTCAATACTTAAATGTTGCTTTTAAGTTTAAATTTAAATGGACACATATGATTCTCTTTCATTTAATGACCTTAATTTACTTTATGCTATCTGTTAGTAAAAGACTCTTTAGTATGAAAAGATACATATAAACCAAGAAAGCATATGAAATCTTCTTAAAGAAGAAAGGCATTAAACAGAGTGAAGAGAAGTAGAAAGCTAATCCACACATTGCCATGTCATATTTTTTGTCTTGAAGGCAACAAATGATCAGGATCAATGGAAACAGATTAGAACACAAAAAAGAGTACAGTGGATAACACCACTGGTGGCAGTTTGAAATTCATTTATTTCCTATTCATTTTTTTTTTCTTCTGGTACCTGGGATCTAACTCGGGACCTTGCGCTTGTGAAGCAAGCAGGGGAACCACTGAGCTAAACCCCAGGCCCTTTCCTCCTCAAATTTCGTACACAATAGTTTGAAATTGATATGTCCCCCTAAAGGTCTTGTGTCGAAAGCCTGTAGTAGTGTAGAGAGGTGGGGTTTGGGGGGATGTGATTAGATCGTGAGGATTCTAATCTCATTAATGGGTGAATCCACAGATGAATTCATAGTTTAAAGGGGTAATGGGAAGTGGTGGAAACTTGAGGAGGTGGGAGGTGGTCCCTCTCCCTCTCTCTCTCTCTCTCTCTCTCTCTCTGTCTTTCTCTTTCAGCTTCCAGACTCCTAGAAGGTGAACACCTTTGCTTTACCCTGCTCTTCCTATCATGATGCCTCTGCCTCACTATAGGCTTAGAAAATATGTAATGGAGCCAAGTGATCATGGACTGAAAGATTCAAAGATAGAAACCAAAATAAATCTTTCTTTTCAGTTATTTTTTCAAAGTGACAGACTGCTGATTAACACAATATACAAAGAGAAAGAAGCATTCATAATAATTTGATGTCTGAAAGGTTTAACCAGATTGAGCAATATTGTACTTCTAATAAGAGGTTAAGCCACTATTTAAGCTCAGTTATATCTTATTTTATCCTCCAAAGAGCTATTATTTTTGACATTTGAAAAAGTTTGGAAATGGCTAACTTTAAGGTATAATCTGAATTGTTAAGGTATATATATCATGTTTTATATATGATATATACAATATCTTAAATATCTTATCTATATAATATATCATATATATCATATATAAGATATATGATATAATGTATAAGATATATATTATACACACACAAGCATGTGTGTGATATGTACTATATAATCTATTTCTTCATGTAGAGCATTTAAGCCACTTTTAGGATTAAAATAACACCAGAATTTAGGATAAAATATTAAGCCATTATCATGACATCCTACATATTATGTATTTCACTTTATTAATTCTTTTAAAGAAATGGACCAGACAATATGTAGGTAAATGCTCAAGACTTATATATATTTTTTAAGAGTACAACTTTCAGAGGGTATCTTGGCAAGACCCCCAGAAGTTCAAATAGTGGTAAGAAAAAAGTAGATTATTCGAACCTAAGATCGAAAATGTAGATGGAAATGTAGACTGGCCTAGCAATAACTTTCTATAATGAGAAAAGAAAAATTCTTTGATCTAAATCTAAAATTTAATTACAGGGGCAGAAGATGGAGTGAGAGGGAGGGAAAATTAATGACGTCAACACCATAGGTCGAAATACAACAAAAACAACAAAACATCAACAACTAGTGCAAGTTTCTAAATGTGTGCTGAAATCTTAAGCTTCAAGGTGCTCAAACAACTTACAAAAGAGCTTTCAAGATGATCAATCTAAATTACTCCAGAACTAACTTCCCACGGGCTATCTTCCTCTAGTAAAACTTCCCTTGCTCAGCATAATCCCAGTCTTTTTTCCCATAGAGAATGCAAAATAAATTTTAAAAATATACATATTCCTTACTCAATTTTTCTTCTAAAAATGCTCTAGAGTTTCAGTTACTATCTAGCTGTGCTGTTGGTATTTGCACAGCCTTGTGACAGGACATGTTTATTTTTTACTTTTTGTTTGGGTAGTATTCTATCTGCTTGGTAAGCCCTTCTTGGTCTTAAGGGTTTTGATTATATATATATATATGTATATATATTCATATATTCATATGTATTCATACATTCATATTCATTTTGATTATGTATTGATTATATATATGAATCAAATAGCAGAAAGATGTACATATGTGTGTGCATGTACACACATACACAAATGCAACTGTTTCTTAATAACTACAATATTTAAACAACCATATCTTTATAAAAACCTCTACCTTTTGTGTAAAATATGTACTTCAATGTTTTTCTTCTTCTATATTTCCTGTTTGGCCTATATTATTTTAGGTCATGTTAGTTTATCCTAACCTCCAATAATCCTCACAGATTATAACATAGCATTTATGGTCATTTAGCATTTATTTACTTATGATATTATCTCTCCCATTAGACAAAGAAAGTTATTTACCTGGAGTTGTACTCTTTGTTAATAACTCAAGTTACTGACACATATTAGAAAAGGAATCAATGATTTTTGATTATGACTGAAAATCATCTATAAATTTTAGTTATAATATTGATGCAATATAAAGATATATTTATCTCATTAAAGATTTTGGTGAGTAGAAAATAATTGGTATGTATTTCAAGAACGTTATCACTTTCTAATTCTGCTTTAAAGCACTAATTCTTCTTTTTCTTATACTACAGCTGTTTATCATTGAATAACAGTGGACACAGCTAAAAGGGAAAGTATATATCTTGATAGCTATTGATGATTCTGTACCTCCTTTAAGGAGTAAGTCATATTGTCTATAAAACAAATCCTGATGGAATAAGATTACCTCAAACCTAAAAGGCACTTAGATCACAGGTGAGTGATATAGCACTCTAGTATTTATTTATTTTTAGACACATGCTTATAATACCTAGAATGACATGGTATAGATGACAGATTTTAAGGAAATTCTAGAGCATATGCATTGTTACAGATCAGTGAATTTAGAAGTACAATGTATTTAGATTTTAATGGATAATGGGTTATGTGTAAGAAAACCTAGAATATGACAAAGAGTGACCATTAGAAGGGTTTAATTCTTCTCTTTTTTCTTTATTTATGTGAGATTCCATTCTAGTGAGCTTATGTGGTAAAAATGGATGAGAAGTAGAGGGATTCACCAAAGTTATTATACACAGAACAATTTGCATATTGCTGTCTAAAACATGTTTGTTCTAATAAAGTACTATATGCTGTGAACTTTTGGTTGCTGTGCATTAAAAACACAAATTAGAAAACTCCAGAGAAAAGGCGATGTAAGAAGAAACATATCTGTATAAGAGAAAGCTGAGACCTGTTTATTTAAGTGTAGTGGACAGAGTATCAATTAAAACTGATATAAACAATTACCATTTGCTAAAATGCACCAAGAAATTCCAAAGAAAACAGATTTATTTCAATCACACAGAATTTGAATCATAGACATGTTATTATATTGTTTTACTTTGTTTTGTTTTGTGGAGGAGAAACTTTCTGGAGAGAGAAGATTATTTATTTTTTCATTTCAAATACTGTGAACAAAAAGAAAAACCTGATAAACTAGTGATAAACTTATTCCTAAATGTAAACAATAATCTAGTTTAGAATATCTGACAGATGTGACAGGTGGCAGCAAACGTTAGACTAAATTTTGTTAGATGCTAGAACAGAGGTATCTTGTTTTATAAATGTAGTTTTGCTATTTAAAAATGAAGACAAGACAATTATAAGCATCACATGTGATAGAATTCCCTGTAACCCATAAATATACCGTCCAATAAAAATCCTATGGCAACGTTCTCTGTACAGCTAGCTGATATACTTGTTTTAATCATGTACTATAAAAACCATCTGGCCTAACTATATATACATCCTTTTTTCCCAGTCATTTTACTGACTATTCTATGAAGTAGAATGTAAAATGTATATAATTTGTGACACTGGACTCTGAAGGTATATGTATATGCTATACATTATCACAAATGTGTAAACAAGCTAAACCTGGATATATTGCAAATTTTGTTTTAGAGCATGGCGATAATGTGACTATTATAATGGTCACATGATTTTGTTGTTCTTTCAGTGCATGTAAAAGTTATGTTTATATACTACAACAACATGTATGAAGTTGTGTATCTCCATCAGAGATATTGGCTGATTGTGTGCATTATCATAGAGCAATGATATTTTGAAGAAAATGTTTCTTTCCTGAGCAATAGGTCTCAAAAGTGGGCTTAATATATTCAGTAAACCATGTGTTATGGTTTAAATCTAAAATGCATCTCCAAAGTTTCATAATCCAGAGGTGGCACTTTTGAAAGGTGATTGGATCATGAATGTCCTCTACTCATCAGTGAGTTAAATCCTCGATGAGTTCATATTCATAGCTGAATATGCTGTTAAAAGGTGGGACCTGTTTGAAAGAAGAGGGTCACTAGGATCATGACTGGAAGAATGTGCTCTTCTAGACTTTTCTTCTTTCTCTCTGCTTCCTGGCAGCCATGGGTTGCACAACTTTTCTCAGGCATAATCTTCCATCATCCTGTTTGCATCTTCAAACCAGCTGAGCGCACACAGTCTGCATCTTCTGAAACTGTCAACAAAAGTAAACCTCTCCTCCTTTAGGTTGCAGATGTTAGGTATTTTGTCACAGAGACGGAAAGTAATCCACCATGTTATAAACATATGTGCTGTCATCAAACACTGCTCCTTTTATTCAACACAGGCAGAGTAAATTTAGTATAATTTCTAAATGCCCTGGGATTCTCACATTAATAAATGAACATTGTTTTCAACTTCAAGATATCAGCTGCATTAGCCCCTAGCAAGAGAGTCAGCCTGGCCTCTCAAGCTTTGAAGCGAGATGTTAGCTTCTCTCTAACTGTGAAATTCCTATACATCTTTTCCTATATCAGGATGTTTCATCTACATTGAAGATCTGTTGTTTAGTAGCCACCCTCATCAATATCTCAAGTAGATCTCTAGCTAACTTGCTCCAGCTTCTGAAACAGCACTCGCTGCTTCACCTTGCACAGTTATGTCATGATACAGCTTCTTCCCAAAAACCTCATGAACCAGTCTCTACTAGCTTCAAACTTTTCTTCTGCAGCTTCCATGCCTCTCTTCATTCATTGAATTGAACAGGGTTAGCACATGGATATTTAAAAATTGTATTTAATTAATATATACATACATAATATATACTTTTTATACCATACTGTGAAAGTATTTGTCCTAATATATTACAATTAATATGTTAGACTTAAAAACTACTAACCAATTATTTTTGGGATTTGTGAGTATATAATTCACTCATTCTTTAAAAAGTGGAGTAATTCTTAGCCAAATAGGCAGCAACAGTAGATGATATATATATATATCATTCATTCTATATACATATTACTTATGACGTGAATATAGTATTGTTAAATGTTTTAATAACTTATTGAAAACTGTACTCACTTAAAATAACTATTATTAAAAAGTACTCGTGGATTCTCATGTATCTTAAGCATTATAAATTTATTTGTGCATTATCCACACAGATGTGTGATGAGGGAGTTTTAATTGTCAAATATTTTAGAATTATTATAGAGCATAGAGACATTCCTGAATATACGTAAGTCTTTTGAGGAAAATTGTTCACTCTTAAATTCTGACTTAAAAAATTTTAAAGTATTTTCCTATTTTACAATGGAAAATGGTAAAACTATATAATTTTCATTTTTCAAAATAAAGATTTTCTCAAAATATTTCAGATTTGATCAGCACATTATATTATTTTTGTTTAATTATATCTTTGTCAATTTCACTTTGTTTAAAGTATACATGTTATGTTTATTATGCCTCCAATGTCATAGATTACAAAGTCTGCTCATCTCCATTTTATTATTGTACTTAGTTCCCTTACTGCAATAGTTAAGCTTAATTGTCAGTTTGACTAGGTTAAGAGACTCTTGCAGAAGTGAAGGATCATGGGGATGTTATACTCACCAGTGAATTAATCTGGTGGTATTTGTAGCTGGCTGTCCTGTGAGGAGGTGGGGCTCAGTTGGAGGTGAGTCACTGGGTGGGTACCTATGGAGAGTGTACGTAGCTGAGACCATGCTTCTGACCATCATAAGATGAGTAATATTCTTCCACCGAACCTTTCCACTGTGATGTTTCTGATTTGGAGCTAGCCAACCATTAATTCTGAAATGATGAGCTAAATAAATCTTTCCTCTGAATTGGGGGTGTCATATTTTTTTCAGCAATTGCAAGACAGATCAATATGTTTATATTTAAATCTTATATTCCATTGTACTTGTAAATCTTTATTTCTTCCCAAATTAGCCTTAGCTAATTCTTGTACACACTAAATATAATCTTCCTTTGAAGATTTTCTCATGTAATTTCTACTAGTTTCTCAAATATATAACTCCTAATCCATCTCATTCAAATTATCTCCATACCACTAGATTCAAATCAAATGTAATTTCATTTTGTAAAACATCCTCATGTGTAAAGAGAACAATATCTCCATAATTTTAATATTTTATAATAATTTTGTATGATTTTATGCTACCCTTATGACACATTACTATAACCTTTTGTACAATATGTACAGTATGATGCCTGATAATGAGAATGAATGGCTATGCATTTCCTTTTTATCAATACTTATAATCCTTCTACTTGTATAAAAATTTTACTCTAAAACAATATAAAAATTCATATGAGGAAAAGCTTCATACATTCATGTTTACAGCCTTCTTGATTGCACCATTTTCTCTTGTGTTAGGTTTAATCTCACTGTGTTTGTTCATCCAGGTCTCCAGGTATACAAATTCCACTACAGATATTTTCAATAAGAGCCCACACTGAGTGAACTGAAAATGAAATTAAAAGTCATTAAGAACTAAGAAGGTAAAAAAAAAATCTGTAAGATTTTGCTCACCAGCCAAGAATGCCCCATTCCACCATAGTGATAATCTTGAAGAATAAGAAATTTTAGAAGCCATTAAAGGATCTGCTTAATTGAAGGTAATGAGACTAAAATTCAAGAGGGTCCTGTACAGGATATGGAGAACGTGCTAATGGCCCGGACTGACAATAAGACACAGAAGAGTGTCCCTTTCAGCACCTTGATGATCCCGGCAAAAGCATATATTTTGGTTCTGATTTTGAAATAAAAGCCTAAACCCAACTATGATGTTGAATGTACTGTTAGCTCTGAAGGATTGAAATAACTCAAAAAGTATTATTCATTAGATAACATGAAGATGAATGGTTACTCAGTGCTGAGGTGAAGGCAGCTATAACACTTTTATTTTATTTTATTGTATTTTAAAAAATTCTTTTATTGGTACATTTTAGGTATACAATACATTTACATTTATCATTGGGTGCTTGTACCTGAACATAATATATCTTAGTTCTTATTTTTCCCCCATTATCTGTGCGCCCTTCACCTCATCCACCCTTCCCTATTTAAACAGATTTTGTTTCCAATTTTTTTTCTTTTCTCATAAATTTTCCTTTCCCTTCTTCCCTTTCCTCTTCCCCTCCCACCACCCCTTAACCTTTGCACCTTTTCCTATTTCAAATTATCAGTTATACATTTTAATCATTTTCATCCTGGAAGAAATATCACACCTGTGGAATGCTGTGTTATGCAACATCTATGTGTATCAGTGTCTCAATTTGTCATATCAGACTTCACAACTGATGGTGGTTTATGGGAACCACGTTTAAATTTGTGTAAGGAACTCAAGAAAATGAAGTGCTAACAAATCCATTTGCCCTGTGAGAGAGCTGCTAGACTAAGTAGTGTTTCTGAGAGTTACAGCTGGACTGAGTGGTTTCAGCTGTTTCTTGGACAGAACCCATGAAGGGCCAAGTGGGAACATAACAAGAGTCACAAACAGATGGCCATTTTAAAGGATAGTGAATGCTGACCCAGTAGTACCATAATCAAAGCTTATGACTTAGTCTTTCAACTGATTGCTATTTAAAACACACTATTGTGTGTTTCAGTTATTTCATATATCTTTAACAGATACTAATATTAACTAAATTACAGTCTATATTTACAATGTCTTATATATCCTATCTCACAAGCTACTTGTTTTATCATTAAATATTTTAGCACATCTTGACACATTGTTTGTATCTCTCATAAGCTACTAGCTAATCTCTAACTTTACTTTGTCAGTTGCTTTTCTATTCTTTTCAAGGATACAGTGGTACTTCAGTTCACAAGGTTAATTTGTTCTGTCATTTTGGAAAAGACGCCTATGTTTGTGCTTCTGTGGGAAAGATGGCTGTATTTGTTTGTCAGCCAATGTAGTTTGTAAACAAAAACACAATTTTGCCAAATGCTTCTGTTTGCAAACCAAATTGTTTGCAAAAAAAAAAAGAGGTTTGTTAAAGGAGGTACCACTGTATTTGAATATACTTCTACAAACAAGAACTACGTTGTATCAAACTATATTATTTGATAGCTTTTTCTGTCACTATACTTCATGTGAGAACTATCAATGTTGACTGATTCATGCAGATTTGAATTTTATTCCTTTAAAATGTTTATAGTATTTCATTTTGCATTAATGATAGTTATCTTTTTCAATATATATGATATTTAAGTACAATCCTCCTTCCTTCTCTTCATTTCTACCTTCTTAGGAAATAATTATATTGTCTGAAATAATTAAAATGGTTTTAGATATTGCCTTTCTTACACAATTATGTTATGATAGAAGGCGTGCTTGCATGTGTGTGTGTGTATGTGTGTGTGTGTGTGTGTGTGTGTGTGTGTGTGTGTGTGTTAATTGGCATTCCCCTGGAACAGAGAGGGAGACTTCCTATCACTCACATAAAATCTTGGGTCAGTTTTCCATCTTACAAATCCCATAAGGAGAAGGGGTGGGGAGGTGGCCAAAACCATCTAATGCAGGGTATTTGTAGATGAGGTTAATTCCAACCTCTGAAACAGGGAAGCTTAAACATGCTATCTGGTACATCTACCTCTCTAGAGAAAGAAATAAATTGATATTTGTTCAGGAATATAAATAACCACTATTACAGGGGGGAAAAAGTCCTTATGTTTATAACACCTGGAATGTAAACAAATAGATCCAGGGAAGTTTGTCTATAAATCTCTCTGAAGGTCTCTATATTTAACTTTCAAGACTTGTTTTCCTTTCAATCATCCCTCAACATAGGTTGTCAGTAATCTTTTTTCACTAAACCCTGAATGTGAAGAAATATGAAAATATTTATGGGGCACTGTTTCTTGACAGCTGCAACAAATATCTTCATAATTTTTTTTTGTGCCTTGACTGTTTTTACTTTTCTGAATAAATTTCTTACCTATACAGAAGTTAAAAGAGGTTCTTTTCAACAAGTTAAAATAAATATAGACATATATTTATTTCCTCAAAATATCAAGTACAAATAAAATAGAGTTTTTATAATAATTCTTAGGAGAAATTGTATGACACTTCTCTCCTGCATACATGTAAGTGCTCACTCATGTATAAACACAAGAAAATTAAAAATACTTTGAAGAGCATGACCTCAAATTATCTTTTCCAGAATTACAGTATGCAACAATTACTACACATAAATAACTTAAGTCTTCCCATTTTATGATTGTTATTATTTATTCTCATTTTTGGCAAAAAGGATAACATAAGCTCTTATATTTAATGGATATAATTTATATAGTTGGAAAATTCTACAGAATTATAAAAATGTTTTTATATTAAAGTAATGGAAACATGCACCCAGTGATTTTGATAATTCAATATATGTTAAGGGTGTGGAAATACAGATTGAGAAAGAAACCATAGATTAAGAAGAATAGTAAGATATTTATACCTTGCTGAAAGAACATGCTGTTTTTATCACAGTAGCTTTGTAGTATAGTTTCACATTGGGGATTGTTATACCCCATGCCATGTCTCTGTTACCTAGAATTGCTTTTGCTATTCTGGGTCTCTTCTTGTTCCAAGTGAATTTTTGGATTATTTTCTCAAGGTCCATGAAGTATGCTGCTGGGATCTCAATTGGAATTGCATTGAATCTATATAGCAGTTTTGGAAGTATGGCAATTTTCACTATATTAATCCTTCCTACCCAGGAGCAGGGAATGTCTGTCCCTTTTCTTGTTCCAAATGAATTTTTGGATTGTTTTCTCAGGTAATTTTTCTTTAAATCAGGGCCTCACCATGTATTTCAGGCTAACCTCGAATCCCCACGTTGGCCTAGAACTTGTAGCCATCCTCCTACCTAGGCCTACCTAGTGCCGGAATTATCGGTGTAAGGCACTCACTATGCCCAGAGGTTTTCAGGTAATTTACTATGATAAAATTATGTGTTCAGTTTGATTGTTTTTAAAGCGATAGATGAGCCCTAAAACATAAAATTAGAAATACTTTTGAATCTTATTATTACTGCAAATTTCTTCCTATTGCCCAAGGTGAATCAGTCCTTGCATTCATGTTGATATTTGCTTTATTTGTATTTCAACTTATGAAAATGATTCTGAGTGCTACCCCATGATAGAAAAGTGCCACTAAAAGTGAGCCTCATCATAGGGAAACTTTTTAGAGACTTCAACTGTTAAAGTTTTGAACAGGATAATATAGAAACAAATACTTCATTTTAAACCAACACCAGCTCACATATCAGGTGTATTCATGTAAGAAGCCCTTACTAACCAATGATCACACATGGGTGCCTTGAGTATTAAAATAAAATGATTAAAAATTCAACAACATTTAAAGAAAAACAACCAATCTTAGACTGAAAAGGTCAAATCAAGTGCCTGTCACTACAGTGATTCAGGACTTCTCAAAACCTGGCACAGAGAACTAGCAAGTTCATCTACAGAGAATCCAAATCTTGAATTATTTTTAGCTGAAACTACCAGTCAGAGTTTTGGTTCTCCTCCTATTTGGATGGGAGGCATCCTAACAGATGGAGCACAGGTAGGCTCTCTAGTGCCTGGAGTAGTGTGTGTGTGTGTGTGTGTGTGTGTGTGTATGTGTGTGTGTGTGTACTGTGTGTACTTCCAGCTACTGATACCAAACCTTAAACATTTGGAAACATTGACTTGGATGTCTTCACTTGTGTGAGGTTATTCTCCCTAATAGTGATTTAAATATATTATATTTATAAAAAGAACAATTATTTTCAAGCCTCTCTTAAAACCATTTTGCATCTGAAGTTACTCACATTAAAAAAAATAACTGAAAAATCTACCCTCCTAATAAGGGAAGTTAAAATTTTAAAAATTTATGGGAGTAAAGCTTCTCTTATTTATATTGAATGAGAAAAATACTACAACATATATACACTCTTGCATTAAAATAAATAAGGACTATTTATAACTCAATGAATTGATTGAAAAGGCAAATACATTTTCTGCTAATCTCCTTAAGGTTTGTGAGACTAATGGGGGTTAGCATATTTCTTTGGGCCATCTGTGGACTCCTGTGATGTGTTTTGAATAGTAAATTGCATTCATATTGACAATCATACACCTTCATAAAGCATCTTGTATTATATTCCTGGCACTGAAATTCATTTCAAAATGTAACTCTGTTTTCTACAATATTTCTTTACAATATTTCATGTTAAACATATTAAAATTGTTATGATTTGTTTTTCATATTGTAACAGAATCTGATACTTAAACTTTTATAGAATTTAACTTTAATTCTATTTAACTCTGAATCTAATGAAAAGAAGAAAAACTCTAATAGAATTATTTACTCCCTTTGCAAAAAAAATGGTAATTGATGTTGACAATATACATTTAAAAGATTACAATCAGATATTTATGAATAGTCTCTGGAAATCAAACTTATTTTTTAATTATTTGTATAAAACCCTCTTATATTTCCTAATTTTCTAAAACTTGTTTGCTTCAAAGTTAATCAGAACATACTGGCCTCTGATCATTTGTATAAATGAATATTTTCTGTAAAAATATTCCATGAAGTACACATTTCCAGTAAAGACTCTGTTCTATAAACACATAGAACATACTATAAATAATTGAGCTCCTTAAATGTATAATGAGTTAGAGAATTCCTTCAGAATATTTTCAAATTATTTTTTAATATTTCAGTGATTTTGAAGAAAATTTTTATTATAATCACAGGAGTGCTAAGAGCATTCGGGTAATTACTTTCAGAAAATATTTTTTTCCCAAGACTGAATAATTGATAGTTATACTTCTTGAAATTTACCTTTCTCTAAACAGTTCGTTTTGTTTTTAGATTTTCCTACAGTAGTATTATTTAGGTAATGTTTGTGATTTATTTTTAAAAAGTAAATCATTGCACAAATGCTAGTCCTTTCTCTATACTACTTGAAGAAACATTCTTGAAGACTTTGGGTTTATAAAGTTATTGAAATATTTACTAGTACATTTTTACTATAAGGAAAAATTGACCAAAAAATCAATCTTTGAGTCCAGTGGAAAGCTGGCTGACATTTCCTAGTGACTAGGATGTTGTCAGACTTTGATGGGCAGGATTTTGGCAAATGGACTTGCCTGTCTGCCACAATGAACACAAAATTGTATAAACTGGATCCTTACATATGTCTTTGTTTTTTACATAACCTAAGGTCATATTTGTGTTTACAAACTATTAATTGAGGCACTTCACTTCACTAACTTTCCATAACCACCTGCACACTTCCTTTTTTGTGATTGTTTGTTTACTTTGTTTGATTTTTAATTTTCATGGCAACACTGTTACCTGGCTTCAGCACAGTTGAAAGGCAAAAATACAGAAATAAAGCAATCTGGTACTTTGGAAGCTCAAGTTGTTTCTACATGATACAGTGATATTTTGAACTTGAAATACAAAGAACACAGATAACCTCAGATTTTTCCTATCACTACATATGATTACAAAAGTACATAATTTTGCACTGGGGATTTAGCTCAGTGGTTCTGGCACCTGCCTTGCAAGTGCAAGGTCCTGAGTTTGATCCCCAGAACCAAAAAAATAAAAAAATAAAAATCAACAAACATAATTTTGTGAAAAAAATAGGATTTTTTTTCCATTACGTTTATTGGTACATTTTAGGTATACAATATGATGAAATTCATTATTGGGAATTTGTAACTTTAGATGATATAATTTGGTTCTTATTTTTTCCCCATTCCCCTGGCCTCCCTTCAACCGCTCCACACCTCCCTATTTACAAAGACTTTGTTTCCATTTTTTCATTTTCTCATATTTTTTCTTTTTCTTTTCCCCACCAGTAGTGGAGCAGTGTTCCTCTTTCCCCACAGCCCCACCAGCATTTGTCATTGGTTGATTTCCTGCTAGCAGCCATAGATTGGCCTATAGTTCTCCTTTTTGGTTGGGTCTTTCTCTGTTTTGGGGATCAAGGTGATGCTTGCTTCCAGGAATGAATTCGGGAGTATTGCTTTCCTTTCCATATCACTGAAGTGTTTAAACAGTAGTGGCAATAGTTCCTCTCTAAATGTTTTGTAGAATTCGTCAGTGAAGCCATCAGGACCTGGGCTTTTCTTGGTTGTTAAGTTTTTAATTACATTTTCAATTTCATTGGTTGATATTGGGTTGTTTAGAATATTTAGGTCTTCTTAGTTCAACTTTGGTAATTCATTCATATGTAGGAATCTGTCCATTTCTTCTCTGTTTTCCATCTTATTGGTATATAGGTTCTGGAAGTAGGTATTGATGATCTTCTGGATTTCTGCTGGGTCCATTATAATTTCACCCTTTTCATTCATAATTGCCTGGATTTGGGCCTTTTCTTTCCTTTTTCTGATAAGATTGACTAAGGGTTTGTCAATTTTGTTTATTCTTTCGAAGAACCAACTCTTGGCTTCATTGATTTTTTGTATCATTCTCTTAGTCTCCATTGCATTGATTTCTGCTCTGATCTTTATAGTTTCCTCCCTTGTATGAGCTTTGGGGTTGTCCTGCTCTTCTTTTTCTAGAAGCTTGAGGTTCAGCATCAGGTTGTTTAATTGGGCTCACTCTGTTTTCCTAATGTGAGAATTCACTGCTATGAATTTCCCTTGTAAGACTGCTTTCATTGTGTCCCTTAAATTTTGATATGTTGTACTGTCATTGTCATTTAATTGAAGGAACTGTCTGATTTCTTCTTTAATTTCCTCTGTGACCCATCAGTTATCCAGAAGTGTGCTGTTCATTTCCATGTGTTTATGAAATTATTGTGGTTTCTTTTGCTATTGATCTCCAATTTCATCGCACTATGGTCTGATATTATACAAGGTATAACTTCAATTCCTTTGCACTTACTTAAACATGTTCCATGAGTGAGTATGTGGTCTATTTTGGAGAACAACCTGTGTGCAGCTGAAAAGAATGTGTATTCTGATTTTGTGGGGTGGAAGACTCTGTAAATATCTGTTAAGTTCATTTATTCAAGAGTTTGATTGAGTTCTAGTATTTCATTACTTATTTTTTGTCCAATTGATCTATCTATTTGTGACAGCGGGGTATTGAGGTCCCCCACTACTATTCTATTAGTGTGTATTTGATTTTCCATGTCCATTAGTATTGTTTTATATAGTTGGGTGCACTAGTGTGTGGTGCATATATATTTATGATTGTCATCTCTTCCTTTTGGATTGTTCCCTTTACAAGACGTAGTGACCTTCTTTGTCTGTCTTAATTTGTTTTGGTTTGAAATCTACCTTGTCTACAAATAAAATAGCTACCTTTGCTTTTTTTCCCCCGGTTCCTGTCACATGGAGAATTGTTTTCCATCCTTTTACTTTCAGTCTATGCATTTGTGTTTGAATTAAGTGTGTTTCTTTTATGTAGCATATTGTTGAATTTTGCTTCTTAACTCATTCTGCCAGTCTTTTCATTGTTGAGTTGAGGTCATTAACATTGATGGTTATAATTGATACATATTTACTTATCCTTGTCATGATATTTTCCTGTTTTTGGCTCTTGTATGTTTTATTTTTTCCCCTTTCCCTTTAATTTCTTGCCTTGCCTCATGGCTTCGCCCTGTTGGGCTTCATGTAGTTGTAACACTTATTGTCTTTTTCTAGGATATTTTTTCAAATTATTTGGAGTGCTGGTTTTATGTTCATGAAGTTTCTCAGGTATTTTTTTTTTCACACCAGTACCTAATTTCCCCTTCAATTTTTAAAGATAGTTTTGCAGGATACATCAGTCTAGCTTGGAGGTTATTTTCTTTTAGGGCTTGAAATACATCATTCCAGGCTCTCCTTGACTTAAGGCTTTGTGGTGAAAAGTCTGCTATGATTCTGGTGGGCTTTACTTTGTATGTGATTTGTTTCTTTTCTCTAACTGCTAGTAGGATTTTTTTCTTCTGTTGAGTTTCTGCGATCTTTACTATTATATACCTAGGTGTAGATTCTTTTTCATCAGGTCTAGTTGGAGTCCTATATTCCTCACTTATCTGTATGTCAAATTACTTTCCTCTGCTGGAGAAGTTTTCTGCCATTACTTCTCTGCACAGCTCTTTTTTAGGTCATTTGTACTTTCTCCTACTTTTTCTTGGACTCCTATCAGTCTTATGTTATTCTTTTTTGCATGATTTACCGGTGTTTGGTGAATTTCTCATGGTCCCTTACTATTTTTAAGAAATCTCTCTTTTCTTGGTCACTATCCACAATTCTAACCACGATATTCTATCTTCACATTGGCTCATTCTGTTGTGAATACTTTCAATGGAGTTTTTAATCTCCTGGATATCTGTTTGAATCTGTTTCATGGATTTCATTTCTTTCCTATGTTGGGTATTCATGGTTTCCATTTCTTTGCTATGCTGGCTTCCATCATGGTCCTGAGTTTATATATTTTTTTTATCTGTTTCTGTTCTAGTGCCTCTAATCATGTCTTTCATTCTACTTAATATCTCTGTAGTTATCTTGGAAATTATTTCTGTTTTGAATTTTTCTAGAGCCTCATTCATCTGTGTTGCTACTTCCCATGCTATGAGTTCAGGGTATCCAGGTGGTTAATTATCAGATCTTTCCACTTCATTGCCCCCAGAATTTCCCTGTGGTGAGCTGGAAGTCTTGGTTTGCACCTTGTTTACATGTCTTCTCATTTCTATTTTTGTTGTTGGTGCTGTTTTTGGTGTAATTCCTGGATTGATACTTCAATATTGCTTATTGTGAGTATCTTTATTGATTGTATTTAGAACCCTTAATGAATGATTGGTTTTCAGAGGTGTCTTCCCGGTATAACTGGTCTTTAGGCTTTGAGTCTCTACTGACTTTAAAGCAATCTTGTTTTTAGTATACCAGGGAGGACAATTGATTATATCTATCATGACACCTTAGCCCAAGTGATATAATCAGCATCAACCATAGCATCAAAAACAACTTAGAAAAATGACAATTTGTGGTAGCAATCTGTCATCTTTAACCACATGAGCTATATCAAAATGGAGAACCAGCCCAAAATATGTTTGTAGTAGATAAACCCTTCAATATTTCAAATTTACCCTTCAGGATTAGGACTTACAAGGACTTGGGGAGGCAGGAATAGAGAGACTAAAGGAGAGTAAAGGTTAGAAGTGAGGCTAGAAGACACAGGAAGATCATGCAAATTTTGGGCAACTGTTGAAGACAAGAGGAAAAGCCAGAGCAAAGGAACAAAGAGAAGAACAGAAAAAACTAACAGCAATAGGGAAGCTAGAAACTTTATTCACCTTCCTATAAGAATAATGACAATCAAGAGAATGAAAGGGAGAGAAAAGCAATCCAAAATAGGAGAGGAACAGGAACAGAGAGAGGGAGAGAAATGCAGAACAATAAAGGAAAGAGAAACAAAAAGTCTAAAAAATAATATACATAATCTTTTAAAAAACGGCCTCCTTCAGGGCATGTCTCTGCTGTGGCAGTAGACAACATGGGCAGCAGTGTGCAGATCTAATTCAATTAGTCTCAGCAAGTCAGCTCTAGTCCACTGAGATTCAGGCTGATTTCTGGCTGCAAGGCCCAAGTTACTACGAGGCCAGTACAGCATGGTGTGGGGGCACATCCCACACAGTGTACTCTGGGGGCGGCTGGCCTCAGGGGAAGAGTTCTGGGATGGTGGGGGTGGTCCTGGCCTCCTGGCAACCAATAATAGGTATTAATAGAGCCCCCACTTACATTATTTTCTTTTCAAAGTTTAATGACTTGTGACTCAAAATTATGAGTAATTTTCCTATGCAGGTAAATAGACATAGACTTGTATCTCATCGGTTGCTTGTAAGATGATTCCCAGAAAAATTATTGTCATTCAGCTTTATAATGCCTGAGAATAGCCACATAATATGAGAAAATAATTTGACATCAGCAAACTTTGATGTCCCTACATTTGAAACTAACTGTTCATCAGGATTGCTACATTTTCTATGAGAAATTGGGGCTTTACTTCAAATTCCAAGTTCAAATAGCCTTTTTCTTAAACATTATAAGCAATCTCTGTTCCAAGAGACTATTCCTAAGGAAAGTCTGCAGTCATAGATTAGTACTCAGCCAAATACACAAGCTCTCTTGCTTAACTAACTTTCCTACAGCTTGGAATCTCCTTATAGGAAGATATCTGGGATAATCATTGTGATCATCTAATTTATTCAACCTTTCTGATTGATAATGGCTCCACACAGCTTGTCATCCAATATCTGAAAATTCTTGTTTAACTCCCCTGTCCCATACTAGTTTAAGAGCAGGTTTAAGAGCAATTGATCAATGCTAAATCTGAATAACTGAAAGTGGAAGCTGAAAGGCAGATGTTCCTCAGTAGGAAGAAACCTCTGGTTTTTAATTTTCAAGTGAGTCTTATATATTCCTCCAGATTTGAAAGAATATTTAGCATGTTTGTGAGTGCTTTATGTGTTTTCCAGCCTTGAGAAAGGAGGAAAGGAATAAAGGAATAGGGAATTGAAACAACAAATGACAATATAGGCTTATTATGAATATTGATAATTTGTTCAATTTCAGAGGAAAATTCAGACTCACTTTTAATAGTCCACCAAGTTTCCAATCAATAAACTCAATAAACTAACCCAGCCACTCTCCAACATAGCTTGGTATACTAAATTTTCACATAATATAGTTCTCTGACATATTCAATAAGTATCACTTAGTGATTCTCTTTAATGTGTCATTTTTATTACACACTATAATGAATCATATCAATTTACATCTATTTAGAAATAATTTTTTCTTATAGAATTCATTAAGTTGACTTTTTCAGACAAAGAAAAACTTGTAGAGTTTCTCCGTTCTTTAACCAAATTGAATGAGTCTGAATGCATTAGTGCTCTCTATTTCCTCTGATGATAATTGGCAGACATTGATGTCTTTCTGTTTAAGGAACAGTCAGAAAGCACACTGAGAGGCTTTGAGGAATCTGATGAGACACTCTAATTGATGTCCATAGGCTTAAATATCATACTGGCCATAAACTACTGTCCCATTAACAAAATTCCTTCCAAATTCTCTGTCAGGATTATTCAAACAAATGTTATCTTATTTCACTAATGATAAAGCATTTTAGATTTCTTTATAAACAGTAATATAAAATGGGTTTTTCTGTGAATCATCTGTGTGTTCTATGTAAAATGAAAATTGCCAACAAATATATAATTTATGCTAAATAACCTATGGATCATTCAAATAGTAATCACAAGCTAAACTATTTCTCCAGACAAGAAGATAACCAAATTTAGCATTAAGTTGTAAGTATAGAAATTTTTTACAACTTTTGCACTTTTGATTAATACTCTATTTAATTTCATTTCATATTGTTGGTTTAAAACCCTAATTCATATCTATGTATATCAGGTATTATTAAATGAAGGATTTAAAATATTTGAAGTAGATTAGTTACTCATACATATCCAGAAGATAGAGTCTATAGGTATTGATATTATGTCTTATTAAAAATTAGGTTATTATTCATTATTGTTGAAGAAGTTTGATGATGTGAGCGCAAATTAGATTTCATGATAGATTTATATATAAAAGTAGAATTGTTTTTATTATATGTTAGGCATTAAAAATAAATAATGAATTGTAAATATGTCAAACGTTCATCATCACTAGGAATAAATTTATATTTTTAAACTGAGACAGTCATAAAACTAAAAATAATGGAAAAAAGCTGAGTAGAAAAAATGTACAGATCTCATATAGAAACAAGCTTTTGTACAAGATCATATGTAATTTTACTGGACTTAATTCTGGACTTGTATGCATAGTAATTTTAGTAACTTATGTATGGTTTTATTGGAGCCATATCATGCATAGATTGTTTACATTTAAACAAGAACAATCACCCAAATATCACACTCTGGCGCAGGCCTAGTAAGGATGATCAATATTTGGTGAATGAATATTAAGTAAATAAATTATTACCTAAATATGCTGTGGAATAGCATAAACACAAACTGATAGTTTAAATGTAATAACATAAATGTAAAAGTAAATATGTACAATATCAACATATTGATAAAATTTATGTAAGATTTATTATATAATGTTATATAATAATATATTATTATGGTCTGGATCTCAAATGGCCTCCAAAGCCTCATGTATTTGGAGGGTGATTATGGGTCACTGTAGCTGATGGTGTTGGAAGTGGGGTGGGTCAGAGGAGATGGGTCACTAGGAGTGTGACCTGGAAGGGTAACTCTTTCTCCCTAGCTTTTCCCTCTGCTTCCTGGGCACAATAATATGAGCAGGTTTTATCAACCAGAGCCTTCCAACATGCCATTTCTGCCTTGGAGCCAGCCGATGGACTGAAAATATGAGACAAAATAAACTTTTCCTCCTTTAAATTGTAGGTGTCAGGTACTGTGTACCTGTGTACTGTGTTCTATATAGAAAATATATTCTTTTAAACATAAAATAAGCTTGCCAAAAAGTGAATAAAACACAAGAAATCTAAAATACAGAATGGCAAAATGCTATTTAAAACATATATTTATGAAAATATGATGAGAGTCAATATATTTGTCTCTTAATTGCTTCATAAAAATTTAAAGATTATTATTATTATTATTTCAGATAAGTATGTTGTGAAGATTAAATAAATTCATTCATATTAAATATTCAGTCCAGTGCTGGCAAATGGTGGGAAATGATATCATTGTGCCATTGTTACCATTATTACTGATACTAGTTGTATTTCTGGGCAATATATGAAGACCAAATGCACTTTGAAAATGAAATGAATGTGGCCCCTGTCTCACACAAGGTAACTCATCAATTCTGCTAAAAAAAGAACCTATTGATTAGTTTCCACTTGTGTGAGCTTATGAATATACAAGTTGCCAAAATCTAATGTGAAAGGCTGTCACAAGTGAAGCTGTATGATCGCATGGTTCTGAGGAAGGCTACAAGAATGTTTCTCAAAAGAGCTCAGAACTGTTGCACAAAAGCAAACAACTGCTTCATTTCTCTCAATGATTGACATACAATCCCACATATTTTCACTTTATCTAAGACAAAGTGTTACTATTAATGTACTGAGGGATTTATTAGCATTACAGACATTTTACTTAATTTCATAAAAAAAAGCCTAGTTAAATTTAACTAAAGATATTATATAGCATTCTGCTAAGATCAGATGTCACACAATGCTTGGCAATATGACAGAGCTCCTAACTGCATGCACGTTCACAGATAATAGTGATATTTCCAGTTTTTATGATACTGCATTTTAGTGCAAAAACTATTGTCTTGATTGTGCTGAGAATTTTAATTCATATATATACATTCTTATAGATACATTAATCTGGTATTTGCTCATCAATCATTTAAATTTGATATTAATAATAATCTCTAAGTATTTGGTTAAATTGTTTTCAATGTGATTTCATGTTTCAGTGAAAAATGCATGCATCTGCGATTGGTAGTGATCTATTTAAATTTACAAAAATATTTTGGGAATAATTTTAATAATAATGATAAATATCCAGTTTTGATTTTGATATTTAAAAACAACAAAACCCTTTTCAATAATAAGATTTTATGTAGACTACAAAATTAGTCTATAATTATATAAACTCCTACTCAAATGATAAGAAAATGATTCTAAGAAGTGTGATATTTAAGCTTATGTGTTATATTTATTTTTTATGGTGTTAAGGTACATCCATTGTCCTAGAAATGACTGAAATTTATCCTTTATGACAGAATAATACTCCACTAGGTATAAATACCACATCTTTTTTTTCTTAAATTCTTTTATTGGTACACTTTAGGTATACAATATGTTCACATTTATCACTGAGTCCTTGTACATGTACATGATGTATCTTGGTTCTCATTTTTTTCCCCATTACCTGTGTGCCCTTCACCCCCTCCACCCTTTTCTGTTTACATAGACTTCATTTTCATTTTTTTCTTTTCTCATAAATTTTCCTTTCCTTTCTTTCCTATCCCCTTCCTCTCCCACCACCCTTACACATTTGGGCCTTTCCCTATTTCAAATTATCAATTACTCATTTTAATCATTTTAATCATTATTTACACTTTCAATTTCTCACAATAGAGAAGCCATTAGGTATTTACACATGTGTGTCCTATTTATTTCATTTAAGAGTATGGCCTCAATATGCATCCATTTAGCTATAAATTCTCATTTCTCATTCTTTATGGCTGAGTAGTACTCCATTATATAAAAAACCCACATCTTTTTTATCCAGTTTCCGGTTGATGGAGACTTGGGCTGTTTTCAAGCTTTAGCTATTACAAACTATGCCACTATAAACATGAGTGCACATATATCAATCCCTGTGGTAAGATTCTTTTAATTCTTTTGGGAAGATACCCAGCAGGAGAACAGCTGGGTCAAATGGCACCTCTACTACTAGTTGTTTGAGGTATCTCCATACTGATTTCCACAGTGGTTGCACCAGTCTGCACTGCCACCAACAATGGAGAAGAATTCCTTTCTCCCCACACACCTGCCAGCATTTGTTATTGGTTGATTTCTTGATAGCAGCCATTCTTTCTGGGGTGAGGTGGAATCTCAGTGTTGTTTTCATCTGCATCTCTCAAATGACCAGTGATGTTGAACATTTTTTCATATGTTTATTTGCTGCTTTTACTTCTTTGTCTGAGAAATGTCTGTTTATTTCAGATGCCCATTTTTGAATTGGGTCTTTGAATTTGGGGGGGTCTAATTTTTTTCAGTTCTTTATATATTCTAGATACTAGTTCTTTGTCTAAGGTACAGCTGCTGAAAATTTCTTCCCACATTGTAGGTTGTCTCTTAGCTCTGTTGATGGTTTCTCTTGCAGTGCAGAAGCTTTTTAATAAGATGAGATCCCAGTTGTTGATTCTTTGTGCTAGTTCCCGTGCTACTGAGGTTTTGTTCATAAAGGCTTTTCCTATGCCAAATTCTTCAATAGTTCTACCGAACTTATCTTCCAGCAAATTTAGTGTTTCTGTTTTAATATTTAGATCTTTAATCCACTTAGATCTTAATTTTGTGCATGGTGATAGGTATGGGTCTAGTTTTAATCTTTGGCAGCTTGAAATCCAATTTTTCCAACACCATTTATTAAAGAGGCCATCTTTCCTCCAATGAGGGTGGTTGGCTCCTTTGTCAAAGATGAGATGGCTGATTATGTCTGAAGTTGTTTCTGCAACTTCTAACCTATTCTGTTGATCCTCGGGTCCATTTCTTTGCCAGTACTATGCTGTTGTTTTTTTTTTTTTTTAATCTCAGTAGCTCTGTAGTATAGTTTCAAGTTGGGGATTGTGATACCCCAGCCATGTCTCTGTTGCCTAGAATTGCTTTTGCTATTCTAGGTCTCTTCTGGTCACATTTTCTTTATACATGTATCTGTTGATAGACATATAGGCTGTTTACAAGATGTAGGTATTATGAATTGTGCTGCTATAAATATCAGTATGCAAGTATCACTGTAATAAGATATCTTTAACTCTTTTGGGGAAGAAAGAGAAAGAAAGGAAAGAGAAACAGAAAGGCTAGATTAATGGAATTTCTGGTTTTAGTGCATTTTTGAGGAGTCTGTGTCAGGCTTGATCTGGTCATGAAATGGTTAATGAATATGCTGCTTAATTCCAAGCTACAGTTTAACAGATACAAAAAACTCCAGCCTTCAGCAAGACGCACCACCTTCCAGACCAGATGCAGGCTGTGGTGTCTCCGAGCAGATAGAACATGGAAGGAGATGTTATAGAATAGATAAGACCACAAAAGTACAGCACATCTTCTGTGCCTTGACCGCTGCATGGACCTGGACCACACATATTTGCACTGACTTCTGTACTTGACAAATGTGCTAGACCCCTCTTCCAATCCCCTCTAAAGCTCCTTGCTCTACCTTTGTTTGTCCCTAATGGGCCTCTTGTTGCCCTCAGTCCTTCTCCATCGAGGTGAATAAAGTCTATGCCTATTTGCCTTCCACTAGCCTTCTAACTTGGTGTTACTAACATCTAATTTAGTGTTACTAAGTAGTATTTTTTCTAATTTTTTTCATTATTAATGTACAGAAATGCTATGGATTTTTATGTGATTTTTATATTTTGCTATATTATTGAATTTGTTAATTCTTAGTTTTTGGTGGATTGTTTGGAGTCTTCTATTTGGAAGATCATGTCATCTTCAATGGTAATTTGACTTCTTCCTTTTCTGTACATATCCTCTTTTTTTCTCTCTCTCTTTCTTCCTTCCTTCCTCTCTCCTTTCTTCCTTCCTTCCTTCCTTCCTTCTTTCCTTCCTTTCTTTCTTTCTCTTTCTATCTTTTCTTTGCCTAATTGCTCTTGCTGATGTTTCAAGTCCTTTGTTGAACAGGAGTGGTGTCCAATGTTGAACAGGAATGGTTTGTGATACATAATGATTACATTCATTGTAGGGAATTAGTACATATACATTTTTCCTTTCCCTCCACTCCCTTCTATTTTGCCAGCATTAGATTCATTTATTTATCCTATAAGTTCTCATAAAGTTAATTATTATATATACAGTTAACAACTATACTAATAGGCCAAAAATTATAAAATATATAAGACAATAATATTAAATGAAGGTAAACTTTTAGATACATTGTTTATGCTTGATTACAATAACTTTGTTTCTCTCTCTTTTTTCCTGTGTTCTTTGTTTTATTTGACACTTTATTTGTATATTGAATTTTTAATATAAGAGAACCATATAATATCAATTCTTTTGATATTTTAAAATAATTTTGTCATTTAAAAATAATTTTGCTATACTTACTTATAGGCATTTTTATTTACATAGAAATTTCAAATGTATTTGTACTATATATGGTACACTTAATAGCATCTTAGCGATAACATTTTGTGAGAATGAATATCTCTAATGCCACAAGCAATCACTGGCTTTTTTAATGCATCTAATTTAAATACATTATATCACATTATATGTCATAGTAATGAGGATTTATTCTTCCTTATTTGGCCACATTTGTAAATCACTGTAAAAACAGAATATAATACTCACAATAGGATCTTTCTCAAGTAGCAGATGGTATGAGTTTAAAAACTTATATGTAACTATCTCTGTAAATTTAATCAATGTTTTAATTTTCAGCTTTAAAATACTGAGTATTTCTGATGAACAGAATTTTTTACTAATATCCTTTAAAACATATTGTTAAGAGTATAGTTAAGTAAAAAGTATTATTTTTAGAATCACAATAATAATAGTAATTGTAATCATTTAAGTTCTAATTACATAGAATTGCAATTGAAGGGTGAATTTAAGTGAAGAAATATTTTAAAATTAACATGCTTCATGTTCTTTAACAATAAAATGTAGATCTCTTAACACCATGTGTTTATTTATATATTCATTTATTTATTTTCTGTGCTTTGTGTTAAAAATAACTCATTTAATTTTTTTAAATAACAAAATAAACACAGGCTGGCAATTTAGTGTACTGTTTTGTTCTTATGTGAATTTAAAAAATATTTAGTCATAAGCTGCTGAAAAGATGCACTTAGAATGCTGCTAGCAAGTTCAGCTATAATTAAGCTTTAAATATAACAAGGGCAAAGTCAAATAATCAGTTTCATGTGCCTCTCGAGTGTAAAGAACCATTAACTTTTTTAGAGCTATATGATGAGCATTTCTATTATTCTTACTCAGTTAAATTCATAAGAAGTTTTGTAGCAATCATAGTATAATTTATTTAAAAATTTAGATTTTGTCTATGTGTAACAGAATTTAAGCTTCACAATAAATAATTATGTACAGCTTATAAGTCATGATTGTATTGAGGCACAATAGCCATTTGCACTTTCTTTAAAAATCTGTTTTGTTTTCCTTCTGGTGGAGACATTATTTTTAAGTTTCTACCATATTGAAAAATACCAGTGCGTTTGAAGCTTCAAACTATAAAGTGGAGTAGAAAGTTAAAGCAGCTAGTTAATATAAAGACTTTTCCCAGTGAGAAATGCTTAAGTTTTTTTTTCTTTCATTTTAGCTGTCAGACATTTTCTAGCAGTATTTGCATTATAATAGATATCTAAACAAGTGCTCAGTTCTCTGCTTAGTTTGTACTCCTAAAAAGAAGGTTGGAAATCTTAAATAAGCCCACTAATTAAAATCCAGGACCAGCTGTTACCTACAAGGACACTTGCCAGGGACTACAGACCTACCTCAGCTGGGAGACTGGATTTCTAGGCTTCTTGCCCAAGGGCAGTGAGCTATACGCTCTCGTATTAGGGTTTCTATAACTATGTTAATTCTACCACATATTATTGGCATTAGGATAGAAAGATAATGAAACAAACAACAGAACAAAAAAGAGAAGCAATTTCTCTAAAAAATAGAAACAATTTCCATATTGTCACTCTTCACAAATTTAAAGGATTATTTAATTTATTTCATTAGAACAGATTTTAAACCATACATAAAATATCATTGTGGCTTCTGACACATTTGCTAAAGTAATAGTAAAAAGAATCAAATTATTTACCAACTAAGAAGTATTTCAACAGCTTCTTAATTATCACAGCTATAGATCTACAAAAATAAGAAACAATTATTTTCTTGCAATTCAGAAGCCCTTCTGTATTTGACTACAATCCAATTTTTCTTAGTTCACTATCCTGAATTTTAGC
This sequence comes from Heterocephalus glaber, assembly GCF_000247695.1. The sequence continues at coordinate 16,426,735 of NW_004624783.1, forward strand.
TGATAATTTCTATGCCTTTGTTTATAGAATCAAGTTTTCTATTAGAGGACTAGAATCAATTTGTAATACATTGCCAAACAGTGTATTTTTTAGTTTTGTTTTCTATGACACTATATTGTTTAATTTTTAAAAGTTTAATCTTTATCATTTCATACATTTCATTATGTAGAAATGAAATTCATTTCTGAATTTTTCATTTGTTCTATTTTTCTACCTGTGCATATGCCTGTAACACATTATTTAAATTATTGCAACTAAATGAGTATGTAACATATGATAAACTCAGTCATCCTCATTGTTCCTACTTAGCACAAATTTAAATATGTAGCTGACTCTACACAAATGTTAGAACCCATTTTATCATTTCTAGTAAAAAATATCTTTTAGTGTTTTTATTTTGACATCATTAGATTTATTAATAATAATGGGTATAATTGACATCTGTTTAATATTTCTATCAAAAACAGGGTGTACTACTCTATTTATTAAAGTCAATTTTTTCTCAGAATATTTTGAAGTTTTATTCACAAAAACTTTTTACAAAATGTGAAATTTAAGGAAAAAATTTTGAAACTATTTTTCTTCAATAAGGATAGTTTTGATGTTTTATTTAACTATATTTCAAGTAATTATGTCTATATCATCACATTGATAATATAAACTGCTACATGGCAATCAAAAGAGAGCTAAAACAGCTCTATGTATAGCACAGCTAATATATCAAAGTTTGCCAGCAACAGAATTATTTATAAGAACATTGTGTAATAATAAATGTAAAGAAAAATATATAAGAACCTAAAATATATATTCACAACACAAATATTCTCAAACTTCAGAAATAAATGTAGAATTGTTACATAAAATAATCATGTTGGAAATAAATATTACTTTCAGCTATTGATAAAATATGAGGAAAATTAGTTAGACTCTAGATCAGAGCAACCTATAAATTGAGTTGACCCACCAGTCTTTTATAAAACATTTCTGCTTTTAACTGTTTTAATAGTCTTTGCAAATATTAGGAAATATTAATAAAATGAGACTATATTTTGAGTCATGAAATGAATTCAACAATCAAAAAAGAAGTAAATAATACAGTGCCCTCTCTGGTGATAGCAAAATTAAACAAAAATAAATAACTCATTAATATCTCAATATTATTAAAGACTTGTAAATTAAATAACATATACCTAAAGGATACTAAGAGGAATTTTTAAATAATAAAGAAATTTTAGATGAGTAAAAGGTAAATAACAACATATCAAAATTTGTGTGATTCAGGTAAACCAGTAATTAGATGAAACATCTCAATGGCTGTACTTGTTGAAAATAGATCTTTCCAAGTAGGAAAGGGACCAACCAATGGAGGATGGGGAAAGGGGGAGGAGAAGAGGATGAAAAAAGAATGAAGATATGTCATGTACAGGTACTAACTCCCCATAATGACTGCAATCATTATGTATCATGAGCATGAAGTAATAAGTGGAGTGGGGATCTAGAGATGGAGAGAGGGTAGAGAGAGGGGAAAGGAAATGGAATAAAATGAATTAAAATATGTTAAGTACATGTACCTCCCTAAAATGAAAGTAAACATTATGTCTTGTTTGTTTGTTTGCTTTTTTTTTTTGGAGACAGGGTCTTTCTATGTAGTTCAGGGTGGCCTTGAACTCACTACATATCCCAGAACTCACAAAGATCCTCCTGCCTCAGCCTCCAGAGTGATGGTGGTACAGATGTGCACCACCATGCCTGAAGAATGTAAACTACATATTGCAAACAGGTACTCATAAAAATTTTTTTAGAAGAACAAAAAAATGAGGAAATTAAATCTTCAGCAAACAGATGGAAAGAAGTATGAAATATAAGAGCAAAAATTGATTAAATCAAAAGAAAAAGAAGAAAAATCAATAAAATAAGATGGTAGAAATTTTAAAGTCTAAGTAAAGTTTTCTTAAATCTGTTATAAAAATGAACAAAAGAGAAGATACAAGAAGATATATTAGGAATGAAGAAGGGAATCATTTCATTTCTCACATGCATTAAAATAATGAGGAAATGTTACAGAACATTCTATGTAAATACATTGGACAATTTATATAAAATTTATTTAAAATCTTATAACACAGGAAAGTACAGGATCAGATTGTTACCTATCAAATTATGTCACACATTTAAGAAATAAATAATGGAAATTTTATTCGAGCCATGATGATGGAGAAAAAAAGTAAAGAGCTGAAAACTTTCCTCCTTTTTCCTCTGACCTGACCCCATCTCCCAACAGGAAGCCAGCTCAAAGGTGCCATAATTCAGGTCACCTCCAAATACATGAAGTTTGGAGAGTCATTTTAGACCTAAATTGTAACATCATTTCTGGCATGTCTTTGCATGGCAACCGCACTTTCCTTTTCTTTTTTATTTTTTTTTTCAAGTATTTTTAAATTAGTTTTATTGGTACATTTTAGACATACAATGTAAAGACATTCATCACTGGAAATTTGTACCTTTATGTAATCTATCTTGGTTCTCATTTTTTTCCCCATTCCCCTGCTCCCCCCTTTAACCACTCCACCCCTCCCTATTTACAAGAATTTGTTTCCATTTTTTCATTTTCTCATATTAATTCCATTTCCTTCTTTCCTTTCCCCTAACCCACCCACTTCCCCTTCCCCTTTGCCCTTTTTCTTCCTATTTCACATTATCTGTTATATCTTTTAGTCCTTATTTACACTTTCAGTTTCTCACGCCAGAGAAATTGTTTCATATTTACACGTGTGTCCTACTTACTTCACTTAACAGTATGACCTCAATGTGCTTCCATTTAGCTATAAATGTCTCTAATTTCTCATTCTTTTTTCATATTATTAATTTAATTTGTACATTTTAGGCATACAATGTAATGACATTCATCATTGTGAATTTGCACCTTTACATACTCTATCTTGGTTCTTATTTTTTCCAATTCCTCTGCCCTCCCTTCAACCCCTCCACCCTTCCCTATTTACAAAGACTTTGTTTCAATTTCTACATTTTCTCATATTAATTCCATTCCCCTCTTTCCTTTCCCCTACCCTTCCCACCTTTCCTTCACTTTTGTCCCTTTTCTTACTATTTTACATTTTGTATTTTATGTTTTAGTCCTTTATTACACTTTCAGTTTCTCACAATAGAGAAACTATTCGATATTTACACATATGTGTCCTATTTATTTCACTTAAGAGTATCACCTCAATGTGCATAGATTTACTATAAATGTCTCTAATTTCTCATTCTTTATGGCTGGGTAGCACTCTATTTCATAAGAAAAAACACATTTTCTTTATCTAGTTTCCAATTGATGGGCCATTGGGCTGTTTCCAAGATGTCGATACCACAAACTGTGCTGCTATGAACACGGGTGCCCATATATCGCTGTATGATTCTTTTAATTCTTTTGGAAAGACACAGCAGGGTAATAGGTCAAATAGGACTTCCCATCCTATCTCTCTGAGGTATCTCCATACTGATACATACAGTGGTTGCACCAGCCTACACTCCCACCAGCAGTGGAGCAGGGTTCTTCTTTCCCCAGAACCCCATTAGCATTTGTTATTGGTTGATTATATGCTAGCAGCCATTCCTTCTGGGGTGAGGTGGAATCTCAGCATTGTTTTCATTTGTATATCTCAAATGACCAGTGATATTGAACATTTTTTCATATATTTATTTGATTTTCTACTTTGAGAAATGTCTGTTCATTTCAGATGCCCATTTTTTATTGGAACTTAAAATATGGGAGGTCTGATTTTTTAAGTTCTCTCTATATTTTAGAGAGTAGACCTTTGTCTGAAGAACTGCTGGTAAAATTTTTCCCACATTGTGGCTTGTCTCTTCACACTGTTGGTGGTTTTTCTTGCTGGGAAGAAGCTTTTTAGTAAGAAGAGATCTGTTCCACTGATCCTCAGATCTGTTCCTTTACCAGTACCATGCTGATTTATCACAGTAGTTTTGTAGTATAGTTTAAAGTTGGGTGTTATGATATCCCCTACTTTGTCTTTATTGACTAGAATTGCCTTTACTATTCTAGGTCTCTTCTTACTCAAAACGAAGTTTTGGTAGAGGTCTTTGATTTCTTTCCTCAGATTGATTCCTAGGTATCTCAATTTTTGGGGTGCTATTGTGAAAGGAATTGTTTGCCCTATTTCTCTCTCAGTGAGTCTGTTGTTCATGTAGAGGAAAGCTATTGATTTTTGTGTGTTGACCTTGTATCCAGCTACTTTACTGAATTTGGTTATTAAGTCTAGAAGACTTTTTGTGGAATTCTTGGGGTCTTCTATATAGAGTATCATGTCATCTGCAAATAATGACAATTTGACTTCTTCATTTCCTATTTTATTCCTTTTATTTCTTTCTATTGTCTAATTGCCATGGCTAATGCTTCCAAAACTGTATTGAACAAGAGTGGTGATAGTGGACATCCTTGTCTTGTTTCTGATTTTAGTGTGAAGGATTTCAGTTTTTGACCATTTAGTATGATATTGGCTATTGGCTTTTCAAAGATGACTTCTATTAGATTGAGGTAGAGATCATCTATTCCAATTTTTTGTAGCATTTTTATCATGAATGGGCATTGGATTTTGTCAAACACTTTTTCTGCTTCTATTGATTATATGGTTTTTGTCCTTGGCTCTATTCATATAGTGTATTACATTGATTGATTTGCATATGTTGAACCATCTATGCAAACTCGGGTGAATCCCACTTGGTCAGGGTGTATAATCTTCTAATCTTCTGCATTCTATTTGCCAGTATCTTAATAAGGAGTTTTGCATCTATGTTCATTAGTGAGATTGCCCTATAGTTCTCTTTTTCATTTGGGTCTTTCTCTGCTTTGGTAATCAAGGTGATGCTTGCTTCCAGGAATGAATTTGGGAGTATTGCTTCCTTTTAATTTCACTGAAGAGTTTAAACAGTAGTGGCAATACTTACTCTCTAAATGTCTTGCAGAATTCAGCAGTCAATCCATCAGGGCCCAGAGTTTTCTTAGTTGGTAAGTTTTTAATTACATTTTCAATTTCATTGGTTGGTATTAGATTGTATAGAATTTTTAGGTCTTCTTTGTTCAACTTTGGTAATTCACACATATCTAGGAATCTGTCCATTTCTTCTCTGTTTTCCATCTTTTTGGTGTATAGGTTCTCGAAGTAGGTATCGATGATCCTCTGGATTCCTGCTGGGTCTGTTGTAATTTCATCCTTTCATTTCTAATTGCATGGATTTGGGCCTTTTCTTTCCTTTTTTTGATAAGGTTGGCTAAGGTTTTGTCAATTTCATTTATTCTTTCCTAGAAAGAATAAATAAATTTATTGCTTCATTGATTTTTTTTGTATTGTTCTCTTAGTGTCCATTGCATTGATTTCTTCTTTGATCTTTATAATTTCCTCCCTTGTATGAGCTTTGGTTTTGTCCTGCTCTTTGTTTTCTAGAAGCTTGAGGTTCAGCATCAGGTTGTTTAATTGGGCTCGCTCTGTTTTCCTAATATGAGTATTCACTGCCATGAATTTCCCTCATAAGACTGCTTTCATTGTGTCCCATAGATTCCGATATGTTGTACTGTCATTGTCATTTAATTGAAGGAACTGTCTGATTTCTTTTTTGATTTCCTCTGGGACCCATTGGTTATTCAGAAGTGTGTTATTCAATTTCCATATGTTTATTAAATTATTGCAGTTTCTTTTGCTATTGATCTCCAATTTCATCACACTATGGTCTGATGATATACAAGGTATAACTTCAATTCCTTTGCACTTACTTAAACATGTTCTATGTGTGACTACGTGGTCTATTTTGAAGAAGGACCGGTGTGCAGCTGAAAAGAATGTGTATTCTGATTTTGTGGGGTGGAACACTGTGTAAACATCTGTTAAGTTCCTTTGTTCAAGAGTTTCATTGAATTCTCGTGTTTCCTTACTTATTTTTTGACTAGTTGATCTAGCTAGTTGTGACAGTGGGGTGTTGAGGCCCCCCACTACCATTGTATTAATGCTTATTTGATTTTCCATGTCCATTAGTATTTTTCTATATAGTTGGGCACACTAGTGTTTTGTGCATAGATATTTATAATTGTCATCTCTTCCTCTTGGATTCTTCCCTTTACAAGGATGTAGTGTCCTTCTTTGTCTCTCTTAATCAGTGTTGGTTTGAAATCCACTCAATCTGCAAAAAGGATAGCTCCTCCTGCTTCTGTGGGGGTTCCTGTCACATGGAGTGTTATTTTCCACCCTTTAACTTCCAATCTCTGAGTTTCTTTTTGAATTAAATGTGTGTCTTCTGTTCAGAATATTGTTGGATCTTGCTTGTTGACCCATTCTGCCAGTCTATTTCTTTTGATTGGTGAATTGAGACCATTAACATTGGTGGTTGTAACTAATAGATATTGATTTATTCTTGTCATGATTTTTTCTTTTTTTGGATTCTCCCCTTTTTAAAAATTTCTTGTTGTTCCCTATGGATTCACTCTGCTGGTCTTCCTGGGGTTGTGATCCTCATTGTCTTTTTCCACAATATTGCCTAAAATTTTTTGGAGCAATGGTTTGCTATTCATGAAGTTCCTAAGGTGCTCTTTGTCCTGAAAGTATCTTATTTCTTTACCAATTTTGAAAGAGTTTTTCAGGGTACATCAATCTGTGTTGGAAGTCATTTTCTCTTAGGAGTTGAAATAAGTCACTCCAAGCTCTTCTTGCCTTGAGGGTTTCTGCTGAGAAGTCTGCTGTGATTCTAAAAGGCTTTCCTTTGTATGTGATTTATTTCTTTTTTTCTAACTGCTTGTAGAATTTTATTCTTCTGTTGGGTTTCTGGAATCTTAACTGTTATATTCCTATGTGTAGATTATTTTGATCATAGCCATTTAGAGTCTTGTATGCCTGACTTATCTGTATGTCAAGTTCTTTTCCCTTGCTTCGGAATTTTTCTGCCATTACTTCTGTGAAAAGTTTTTTTTTTAATGTTGTTTGAACTCTCTCCTCTTTCTTCACTGACTCTGATCAGTCTTATGTTATTCTTCTTTACATCATATATCAGCTGCTGGATTGATTTCTTGTGGTCCCTTACTGTTTTTAAGAAATTTTTCTTTTCCTTGTCACTGATTATGATCCTGTCTTCTGTATCTGAAATTCTGTGCTCACATTGGCTCATTATGCTGCATAAACTTTCAGTAGAGTTTTTAATTTCATGGAAATCAGTTTACATCTCTTTTATGGATTCCTTTCGTTTCCTGTGTTGGGATTCCATCATGTTCCTCAGCTCCTCTATTTTTTTAACTTGTATCTCTTCCAGATTTATTAATCATGTCTTGCTCTATGGACACAATCTCTATTGTTATCTGAGAAATTATTTCTAATTTCATTTTTTCCAGATCCCCTTTTGTTGCCAGTTCAGGGAGTCCAGGTTGTTGAGTATCAGATTGTTCCATCTCGTTTCCCTTTTGGGTTGCCTTAGGTGATCTGGATGTCTGGTTTTGAGACTTATTTATGTGTCTACTCTTTTCAACAGATACAGCCTGCTGCCCCTTTGCTGAGGCAACTTTTTGTTCACCCAGTGGTCTTCAATTCTCAGCAAGGCACTGAGCAACCTTTTCTCTGTTGCTCACTGGTGTACCAGTTCCTGGGTTCAGAATGGTTGTTTTCTGAGCTGACCTGTTGTCTGGGTGGGCTTCTGGCTGGGGACTTTACACACTTGGGATGGTATCTAGGTGTTCCTATGGCTAGGGCCTGTCCCCCTATGTAGCTATTTTCTGGGAAGGCCTTTGGCTGGGGGCTGTGCACCTAGACCCTAGTGTCTGAGCAGGCTTCTGGCTAGGGTCTCCATGCACTTACTGATGGTATTGGAGTAAGCCTCTGGCTCATGCTCGTGTACCTGTACAGCTCTTTTCTGAGCAGCCATTTGGGTTGGTCTTGTGTGTCCAAGCCACTCAGGTAGGGGCTGTGATCTGTCTGTCACCACCAGCTCTTGTCCATACCGCTGCTTACTGGGATCTAATTTCTCATTCTTTATGGCTGAGTAGTACTCCATTTTATAAAGAAACATTTTCTTTATCCAGTCTCCAGTTGATGGGCATTTGGGCTGTTTCCAAGTTTTAGCTATCACAAACTGTGCTGCTATGAACATGGGTGCACATATATCACTGTGGTATGATTCTTTTAATTCTCTTGGGAAGACCCAGCAGGGGAATAGATAGATCAAATGGGACTTCCTGTCCTAGTTCTTTGAGGTATCTCCATACTGATATCCACAGTGGCTGCACCAGTCTGCACTCCCACCAGCAGTAGAGCAGGGTTCCTCTTTCCCCACAGCCCTGCCAGCATTTGCTATTCATTGATTTTATGCTAGCAGCCATTCTTTCTGGGGTAAGGTGGAATCTCAGCATTGTTTTCATTTGCATCTCTTGAATGACCAGTGATGTTGAACATTTTTTTCATATGTTTATTTGCTATTTCTACTTCTTTGAGAAATGTTTGTTCATTTCAGATACCCATTTTTGGATTGGATCTTTAAATTCGGGAGGTCTGATTTTTTAATTTCTTTATATATTCCAGATAGTAGACCTTTGTCTGAGGAAAAGCAGGTGAAAATATTTTCCCACATTATGGGTTGTCTCTTCACACTGTTGGTGGTTTCTGTTGCTGTTAATATGAAGAGATCCCACCTGTTGATTGTTTGTGCCTGTTCATGTGTGACTGAGGTTTTGATAATAAAATCTTTTCCTACACCAGTGTCTTCAAGAGTTCTACCTAACCTCTCTTCTAGCCATCAACTGCACTTTGTTTAGCCCCACAAATTGTGCATTCCATATACTTGTGCACATTTTTATCTCTCTATTCCATCTCTTTTGTATTAATCCTTACTCATCTGTCATATTTCTACCCACTCATTTTCTTATTGAAGATTTAACTACCTTTTTATAGACAAGGTCATTTACAGTTTTAAAGACTGTCACAAACCCCACCTGTTTTCCTTCTAGCACTTCCAATTAGTATTTTTACATTTAAATTAATATTCATATCTCTTTCTAAATATTAAGTGTCATTACAATAAAATGATATTTTTGTTGTTATTTCTCTCATGTAGCACATGACTTGATCAAATACAGTGACTTAAAAATCAGCTAAAGTAAGGGTAGAAGGGAAAGGAAAAATTACAAGAAAAGAAAAAAATGGAAATGAAATCTATGTAAATAGGGAAGGGTGGAGGGGGTGAAGGGTGCACAGGTAATGGGGAAAAAATTAAGAACTAAGATACATCATGTACAGGTACAAGCACCCAATGATAAATGTAAAAGTATTGTATACCTAAAATGTACCAATAAAAGAATTTTAAAAAAATCAACTAAAGTAAGAAAAGAATTGATACAAAGTTGTCCTCCACTCTATATACACATAAACACATACTCTTATATATACATATACACATGTGGGTGTATATACACACAGAGAATCTGTGAACACATATACACACACAGAACTGGATGTGCAATCCAGTTTACATCTGCCTCATTGTATGCAGTTAAGCTAACTTCAATAAAAGCTTTGTTTTCTAAAGTTCTAATGTTAATGAAGGTGAGTTTATTTTATATCCTTTTTGTCACATAATTGTCAAAGTAAGCAAAATAAATTTGAAAGTACTATGAAATGCTAATAAACAATTTTCAAATGTGTATTAACTATGCAAAATAAAATAATCTAGACAAAATTTGTCAGTGTATTCCTTTAACAGAATTAATGTTTGTATGTTTCTCATTGTGAAGACTAATATGTGAAGCCCTTAAACTTTGGTCTGGAGATGGTACCCATGCGCTATGGTAAATTTTTATAAATCTGAATAACCACTCTTGGGAAATCTGAAGAATTTTGGAACCTTCTAAAATTTTACTACCTTTTTTCTTGTTGATTCAGTTATTTTATAATGGGAAAACTGTGTGAGAAGCTTAGTTTCCAATATATAATTTCTAAGAGAATTATTTGTTCTTCCTATTCCCATTCTTCTCACTTTCCTCTTTTTCTGTGTATTACACTTTCATTTTTACATCATTTTCCATGTTAAATTTCTGTGAATGAGAGTTCAAATATTTAACAATTCTCACAGGAGAAAATTCCTGTTTCCTTTGATTTATATTATCAGGCAGTCTTGATGATGCTTGTTAAAGTGTTCCAAAGTCTTAAGGTCTTCTCAAGAAAATAAATGGTGTTCTACAGAATCATATTGTGTTTTAGTGACCATATTTCAAGCTTCCCTAATAACTGATTATAGCATGCATTGATATCTGTCATTGTCCTTTGATCTTTGCTCTATTTTCTTTGTTAATTAATTTAGATAGTCTTTGAAAATCTCTTTGAAGGTAAATAAACCTTAGGAACAAAAGGTGTTTACTTCACAAATTTATTTGGGGGAAATGCACATGAAAAAGATCTTTAAGTTAATATATTATTTTTAAATATTCAAGATGATCTGAAAAATAATTCTCAAACTACTTTGGTTTAAAATGATAATTATTTCAGTAATCTGTTTTTATATCTGGAACAAAATAATGAAGATATTTTCATATTTCACATTCAGTAAGCTGGAAGTTGTGACTTGGTATCATTACTGGACTTAATTTCTGAAAGGCTTGAGGTTCTCAGTACACATGAAAAATGAATAATCACTTCAATTCGTCTCAGTTTTTGTATCTCTTCACAATAATCTAAAAATTGCAATCGCTCATTCTTTTTTCCTAGTCATACAACTTTTCTTCCTTAGCTTGTAGCCTCTTGTAAGAATTATTTGAAAATTAATACAAATATAATATATGCTAGGAGCTTATTTTGTGTTAGACTATATTATATATTTAATTTCAAATAATTTAGTCATCACTGTAAACACATTAGTGTACACTATTTTTGTTCTATCTCCATGTTGATGAAACTGAAGTACAAAATATTTTGATAGTTGTGCAAAGTCAAACATAAGCAGATTAAGGAGCACTATCATACCATCTCAGTCCATTAAGATATGATTTTCTTAAACATTACACTACAAGGACGCTCTCTTCCAAAAATGTTACTGTATCTTTTATGTTAAACATCACAAATGTACTAATAAACTAAACAATATTTTAAAAATCAATGGAAAATGAATGGAAACATTTTTTCCTAATTAATGACTTCAGTTACACTTTTATTGAAAAAAGGTAAATCTATTGATATTTAACACGGATAAGTCAAACTTTACTAGAGCTGAAAATTTTCTTTGATATCTCATCAAGCCTGAAATTTTTAAGGATTTAAAAGCTAGATTATATATTTGCTGAAAATTTTGCCCCCTTCAGAAGACTATGGATTTACTCTATCTGGTTATGGTTTCATTACATCCTATTTTTTTCATGTTGCCTAGACGCCCATCTTACTTTTCACCAAGATTTAACTGAATTGACCTACTAACTTTACTTCTTCTCAACAATGTCAATTTCTTTTCATAGAAGGATCTTTGATCTATTTATTTTCAATGCCTGAATTCAATGACAATGACTTCTACTGTCATTTTTTGACTTGAAGTTCTTCATATTAAACTCAATTTAACATATAGATGTATCACAAAAATGATGAAAATGAAAAAACATTGCTTCTCTGCCTTTTGGCTAAGATCAAGTGCAAAATATAAAAACTCTCAAAACGTGTATCTTTCACATTTAGTGTTTATAGAATAGGTTAAAGAAGGGAGCTGACTCCCATGCCCCTAAGTTGGTAAAACTAGAGTTCTCATCTCTTTTGTTACAGTAATTGCATTCTAATAAATAAAAGGTGGTTTATTATGGAATCATATATATGAAAAATTCCACCAAATTCAGAAAGCATCTTTAGATTGCACTACATTTAGGAAATGACACAATTAAGTCATATATTAGGAGTACAAATAAAGACAACAGTCATTCACCTCTTCATTAAAGAAATAGAAAAAAAAACCAAACATCTGAAACTGTGAATGTGATATACAGTATTCTAGCTTAAAAGAGTCAAGAAAAAAAATCAAGAAAGGACCTGGATTAAAGGAGATTACACTATGGTATTTATAATAGAAAATTCACACCAAAAAAAGTGGAAAATATCTTTTGATGGTAAGTGCAAAGAAGTAAATCAGGTAAGAAAAAAGAAATATTAAAGAATTGACTTCTAGCACTGGTATTGCCATTGAAATATTATTGTTTTAAATGAATAATGAGTCAAGCTTGCTATTTTAGTCTCTGTGGTTGCAGGGGTTTTTTTTAATCACACTTTTCTTTGACCTTTTCAAGAATTGAGTAAAAAGTGCCACTCAGTCATTTCTGGTGAGATTTCCCTAAACTAGATAAATCCATTCTTATATTAAGGAAGTTTGCATTCTAATCAAATTCACAAAAAGTAGCCATAAACGTATGGCACCCATGATAGATCAATACTCAGCATATACTCCATGTGTCAATCATGGATCCTTAAATTAATATATGGAGAAAAAGCTTTGCTTATATTATTACAATTCACATGAATAAGATAAAAAGTTGTACTAAGCCACAAAATTGTTTACGTATGTATTTATTTTTTATTGCCCATTAAAGAATGTATTGATTATTTCCAATTATGCATATATGCATGTATGTTATAAACATTAACATACAGGTTTTTTTGTGAGATACCATAAGAGGAAAATAAGTTGAATAAATATCTAGGAGTATGACTGCTGGATCATATGATTTATGTTGGGTTTGTATGAATCTGTTATCTTTCAAAGTATTTTTTTCTTTTTATATTCCTAGCAGCAATAGTTGATGTTGATCCATACCCTAGTAAGAATTTGATATTTTATTATTAAGTTTTGGGATTATGGCCATTCTATTTAGCACATAATTTTACCTCCTTATTAAGTATGAAATTATTTGATGACAAATAATACTGTGTACCTTGTCCTATGCCTGTGAATTTTTGACATCTATATTTTTTTCTGGCTTGATATAGCCTGTGTTTAGAACTATGGCTCATTTTTTTCATTGAATTTTGGTCTTCTTATTGTTCACTTTTGATTATTTCATATATTTTGAATACATATTCTTTATAAGATAGTGTAAGTGTAGTCATTTTCTAATTTCTAAATTGGCCACACAGCCGATGGAACAATTGTCTTTATAAGAGAAGGATTAGTTAAGACTTCACTATGTGCACAGACAAAAACCCATTTGGGGACATAGCCGGAAGAAGGCCATGTGTAATTAGAAAGAGGGGCTTACCAGAAATTTTATTTGTTACCACATTGATCATGGACTTTCCTCCTCCAGAACAGTAACAAAACAAATGTAGGTTGTTTAAGCCACCCTGTTGGCAGTATTTTGTTAAAGAGCACAAGCAGACTAATTCAGTTAAGAATATAGAAATGGTTCAATGTTAGAGAATAGATACAAATATACAGCCATGTTAAATATACAGAAAAATATATTGTAATAAATCAATAAATAACAAAAGCTTTAAAATGCATAGTTTATGTATGATAATAAGTATTAGGAATTAGAATAAAGAAGGGTTGCTTACTATATTAAAAGTTATATAGAAGCAGAGATTACTAAAAGGAGAAAAAGTCAAAATTATCATTTAGTTTGAGTAATAGATATGAAAACTTCACTACTACTGATTAATGACAGGAAAGGAATTCTTAGCTGTAGCAATAGATCAAAAGAAAACAAATAATAAACAGTATAAGACTTCTAAAAATCAAAATTAAAGAGAGAACATTCTCATTTTTTTTGCCAGGTAAATGACAAACCATCTTCTTTGAAAAACCAAGATAATCAGTCAATTATTGAACAAATATGATAACTTAGTAAGTTTGATATATAACAGATCAAATTATAAAATTCAGTAGAATTTCTCTAAAAGTAAATAAATGTAATTCATAGAGTTTTAAAAACTGTGGCATAGCTAATTTACAATAAAAATAAAAAATCACAATTACAAATTACAATAACATCTAAAACTAACCATAATACAGCACAAATGGTTTAAGGAGAGAGATTTTCTACTCAGTGAAGTAATATAGAGAATATGACAAATATATAGGTAGTCTATGCTTTTAGGTAGATGATAATATTAGATATGTGCTTTTTCCCTTCAAATTAATGTGTAAGTAATCAAATTAATAAAACACTTGCTCTATATTTGTGTAGAAATAAAACACTTTCTGACATTTATATATGTGCAAGGAAAAAACTATATAAATTACAGTGTAGATAGTACACAATAAGTACACATTCCTAGATTTTTTCAAAATAAAACTGCCTATTTAGGTTCCTGTAGAACAAGACGATTAAGATTCCTAGAGATCTTCTTACTTAGAAGGTGTATACAGTCTCACTTTATGTTTTTCAAGGTTTTATTGTAAGGTCTTACAGAAACTTGCATAATATGACGTTTGTTCCTAGACCTTGCCCTTGTTTTTTTTTTTTTTTTGCTTAAATTCTTTTATTGGAACATTTTAGGTATACAATAGGTTTACATTTATCATTGGGTGCTTGTACCTGCACATGATGTATCTTGGTTCTTATTTTTTCCCCATTACCTGTGCACTCTTCACCCCTCCACCCTCCCTATGTACATAGACTTCATTTCCTTTTTTTTTCTTTTGTCATAATTTTTCCTTTCCATTCTTTCCTTTCCCCATCTCCTCCCACCACCCCTACCCCTTTGAACCTTTTCCTATTTCAAAGTATCAATTATTAGGTATTAATCCTTTTAATCCTTATTTGCACTTTCAGTTTCTCACACTAGAGAAACTATTCGGTATTTTACACATGTGTGTCCTATTTATTTCATATAAGAGTATGGCTTCAATATGCATCCATGTAGCTATAAATGACTCTAGTTTCTCATTCTTTATGGGTGAGTAGTACTCCATTTTATTAAAAAACCATATCTTCTTTATCCAGTTTCCAGTTGATGGGCACTTAGGCTGTTTCCAAGCTTTAGCTATTACAACCTGGGCCACTATAAGCATGGGTACACATATATCTCTTTGGTATGATTCTTTTAATTCTTTTGGGAAAATACCCAGCAGGGGAATAGCTGGGTCAAATGGGACCTCTAGTCCTAGTTGTTTGAGGTATCTCCACACTGATTTCCACAGTAGTTGCAACAGTCTGCACTCCCACCAACAATGGAGAAGGGTTCCTTTCTCTCCATACCCCCACCAGCATTTGTTATTGGTTGATTTCTTGATAGCAGCCACTCTTTCTGGAGTGAGGTGAAATCTCAGCATTGTTTTCATTTGCATCTCTCATTGACCATTGATGTTGAACATTTTTTCATATGTTTATTTGCTAGTTTTACTTCTTTGTCTGAGAAATGTCTGTTCATTTCAGATGCCCATTTTTGGATTGGGTTTTTGAATTTGGGGGGGGGTCTGATTTGTTTCAGTTCTTTATATGCTCTAGATAATAGCTCTTTCTTTGAGTTACAGCTGCTAAAAATTTCTTCCTACATTGTAGGTTGTCTGTTAGCTCTATTGGTGGCTTCTCTTGCAGTGCAGAAGCTTTTTAATAAGATGAAATCCCAGTTGTTGATTCTTGTGCTAGTTCCTGTGCTATTTATGTTTTGTTCATAAAGTCTTTTCCTATGCCAATGTCATCAAGAGTTCAACCTAACTTATCGTCCAGCAAGTTTAGTGTTTCTGTCTTAATATTTAAATCTTTAATCCAATTCGATCTTAGTTTAGTGCATGGTGATAGGTATGGGTCTAGTTTTAATCTTTGGCAGATTGAAATCCTGTTTTTCCAGCACCATTTATTAAATAGGCTATCTTTCCTCCAATAAGGGTGGTTGGCTCCTTTGTCGAAGATGAGACGGCTGAGTGTGTCTGAAGTTGTTTCTGCATCTTCTAATCTATTCCACTGATCCTCAGGTCTGTTTCTTTGCCAGTACCTTGCTGTTTTATCACAGTAGCTTTGTAGTATAGTTTCAAGTTGGGGATTGTGATTCGCCCAGCCATGTCTCTCTTGCCTAGAATTGCTTTTGCTATTTCAGGTCTCTTTTTGTTCCAAATGAATTTTTGGATTGTTTTCTCTAGTTCTGTGAAGTATATTGTTGGAATTTTAATCAGCATTCCATTAAATCTATATAGCAGTTTTGGAAGTATGGCCATTTTCACTATATTGGTTCTTCCTACCCAGGAACAAGGGATGTCTTTCTATTTTCTTATATCCTCCTCTATCTCCTTTTTCAGGGTGCTGTAGTTTTCAGTGTAGAGGTCTTTTGCTTCCTTTGTTAGATTGACTCCTAGATATTTCATTTTTTTGGATGCTATTGTTAAAGGAATTGTTTCTCTAATTTCTCTCTCAGTGAGTCTGGTATTTGTGTATAAGAAGGCTATTGTTTTTTGAATGTTGACCTTATATCCAGCTACTCTACTGAATCTGTCAATTAAGTCTAGAAGTCTTTTGGTAGAGTTTTTTGGGTCTTCTATGTAAAGTATCATATCATCAGCAAATAATGTGCCCTTGTTTCTTTATGAGACTCTTTTACAGGCTTCCAAGACTCATGATTTTTAAGAAATGCTGCCTTTTCCCATCTTATCAGTTATGGAACCTTTAATATTCTCCCTAAATCCTGTTTACAATCTAAAAAATTCTTTACTTTGCTTTTGTGTTTCTCAACCAGGGGTGACTTTTCTCTTTAGGAGACATTTATCACCTTCAGAAGATATGTTTGGTGTCATGACTATGAACAATGATGCAAATGGCATTTAGTAGTTATCAACCTGGCTTCATGCTAAACATG
Source organism: Heterocephalus glaber (assembly GCF_000247695.1). Next base: position 16,443,537 of record NW_004624783.1, read on the forward strand.
GATAGTTCAAGCCCCCACATAATCCAGCCCAAAATGTTAAAGGTGAAGGGTTTTAGAAATTCTAATTTTAATTCATCTTTCTGTATCTGAACATAGGCAGCAAAAAGTTCTCAACTGACATTTCAACATTCTGCACAGGAATTGCAGAGTTCCACAAGTCAATTAGGTGAATTTTCTAACTTTCAGTTTTTCTGATTGTGAGATTTAGTTGTCCTGCTGCTATCTTTCAAGGAATGGCACATTTCAAACTTGACTTAACACATCCTTATCACAGTTTCTGCTTCTGGCCCTGTTTTAGGTATTTCTTCAAGTAGCACTCCATTTTTAGGTGTCTATTTCTGTTTTAATTATCTATTACTGAATTCACAAATAAAATAATTTGAATCAGCCAAAACAGTCATTCCAATGGACAATCCTCATTTAGTTCACAAAAGAGTTGGACTTAGTTGGGTGTTTCCTTTGATAATCTCAATTACCATTTGTAGTCACTTGTAGGTTCTTTAGTCTGCTCTGCTTCAGCAAGTAATTTGACTGCTATCAGCTGTGATGATGTTAGTGGCTAGTTCATGTATCTCTTATAGTCCAAAGGCTAGCCTAGGCTTGCTCAAGGCAAAGTGTTCAAAAAAATTAATACAGCAAGCTAGGGAGTGCAAATGCTCTTATTCTCAGCCAGCGACACATGTATTATTTCCCATTGGCCAAAGTAAATCACAAGGCCAGCATAGATACAAGAACTGAAAAATGGTGCCAAATACTTGCAAAGCATGGATGAAGTAAAGAAGAAGAATTTGTGGTTATTTTGTATTTTTACAGCACTACTGACCTGGAACTTATTTTATCTATGTGTTTGCGTGTATGTTAGAGAATATTTTCACATATATGTATGAAAAGAATGTATGTGAGGATATTAAATAAATCATAATTGTGGTAAGAAGAAATTGAAAAGATTAGAGTATTCATTTTTAGAAAGGGTTAGATAAAATATTTAGAATGCATGTCATGAATTGAAGAATACCATCCCTTAGCTAGAAGTAGGGGATGAGATACACACATAACTATGTTGATTGGTGTTTTTTTTGTTTTTTTGATACTGGGATTTGAACCTAAGGCCTTCAGACTAAGCTATATCTCCATCTCTATTTTCATTTTTTATGTTAAGACAGGGTCTCACTGAGTAGTTTAATTGTCCCAGATGGCCTTGAACTTGAATTCCCTCTGTCTCAACCTTCTACTATGCTGTGATTATAGGCATGAACCACCACACTCTGTTTATTGAATCAATCTCTGTCTCTCTCTCTCTCTCTCTCTCTCTCTCTCTCTCTCTCTCTTTCATTCTCTCTCTTTCTTGTTTGAGACAAGGTCTCACTATATAGTTCGAGCTGACCCCAAACTCACTATGTAGCCCAGGTTGGGTTCAAACTTGTTATGATCCGCCCACCTCAGCCTCCTGAGTGCTGCGAATACAGACATGCATCACCAAACCTGGCTATTGAATGTTTCTTAAGACACAGTGTGAATCAGAAAAGCAAAAGGTGAAAAACAGGAGAAAATCTGTATCATGATATCAATGACATAAGTCATAAAGAGATTCATATAAGAATACCTACAAACAAATTAATACACATAAACAGTGGAATGATTGCCACAGTTCAAAATGAGTGGGAGTGGGAATTGGTTACCGAGAGGGATGACAAGTTCTGAAGGGCTCATGTGGAAAGCTCTATTTGCATGAAAAGTTTCACCCTTAACATCACTTCATAGCCATTTGTTCCATGCACTTGGCATTTTAACCTTCATGAACTTTAAAAGTGCCATGTAGTTTATGATCCTGGGCTCTTTCACTTGATATTTTCTCTAAATGGAAAGTTTCTTATGTCTTTGCCTGGTTAACTGCTACACAGTCTTCAGATTTTAATACAAATGTCACTTCTGCAAAGCCTTTCTAACCATTCTGACGAGGCTGTGAATTTTTCCTTCAGAGCATCTGTCAGAGTTATTTTACTTTCAAATTAATATCTCTCCCATGATTTGTAAGTTTTGTTAGAATAAGGAGTAATTTGTCACCTTGTTTGAAGAAATGTTGGAAGTTACAAAATATTTAAGGAAAGAATAGAGAAATTTAAAGTCATCAACATGGGATAGAGGCACACATTCATGTATATTTGACATATACACATGTATGATATGTTATATATATGACATCTGATGTAAACCAAATTGTTTTTCATGCAAATGTTGTAAGTTGAGCTTTATATAATAGAAGGCTTTCTCTTTGCCTCATAATTGCTATTCATGTTTCTTTTGTTTCTCAGCTTAAAAGTTATTCTTTGAAAAAACTCTAAGCTTTATTTTCAGGCCCCATATTACATGTTATATTTATCCTTTTAGCACATCATACTTATAACTAAATATGCTTTGATATGTGCACAGAATATTTTATGTTATCTAAATGAATTATATGTATAATATATAAAATTATATGGACACATAAGCACCCATACATGTATTCACACACAGAAAATATAGTACTGCTGTTTGGAAAGCTGCTGGCATTGATTATTTGGTCATTCATTCATTCATTCATTCAATGTTCCAGATCCTGGGTTAGGAGTTAATTTTCAGGCTTCCATTGATTGTGGGAAATTCATAGTGATGTGCTTGCACGTGAACACACAAGCATTATTCATTTTTTGAGAAAAGTAGGGCGGTTACTTCAAATTTGAATATCATATGCATAATGATTCATGGTAAGACTGTTCTTTTATATTGTCATTAGGCTGTCTTTTCAGTCTGCCTGACACATTCAAGAAAGAAATGATTTTCCTAGGAGATTGAGAAGAAATTGCTTTTGTAATGATGGGACTATTTGAGAAATATGCTGTGCTCTACTTATTCTTTGATGTGGTGCATGGTACTTTTCCTAGCTGTGATTTTGGCTATGAAGAAAGAAGATTATGTGGAAACTTGGCAAATGCTTGGGCAACCTTACTATCAGAGTCTTTAGAGATTGCTGAGATGTTTCCTTGTCTTTCACCCTGAGGAACTTCTGTGGAATGAAAAGTGACTGGAGCATTGGAGGTGAATAAGTTCACTGTGTCCTCAGTAGAATCAGTTCTTAGCACCCAAGTCTTAGAACTGTGGGAGTTAAACCCATAAAGAAGATTAGATAATTCATAATTTTTGTTAAAAAGGATGAGGACTATAACGTGAATAAAACACAGGTATCTGTGGTGAAATACATCACAGCAGCTACTTGTTTAACACCTGACTCCTCTCTGTTAGGGAGTACCATCTACAGGGCTGTATCCTGCTAATGGCATAGTTAGAGCTTCCTGCAATGGGAATGTTTAGTGTATATGTCACCCTGACAGTGAATATATTGACTCCTTGAATTCTTAGCTTTCAATGTCTTTTGTAATCTGTATTTTTACAATTAGTTGGCACTCAAAAGTAGTGATGCATAGTGGTTTTGTGTGAGACAGTTGAGTAAAAAAAATTACCAAATGAACAGATTTAAAATAACTATTTATACATAGATAAATATGGGATACAAACAAAAGAAGGACTGACTTCAAAATGTAACCCTAACCTGTAAAAAAGGGGTGCAAACTGTGACACTTATCTGAAAGACTCTTGAGTTCCCAGTGGGTGTAACCAAATCACTGATGGTTCATACCATTTTGCAGACCAAAGAATGACTACTACATATTCATAAGGTGTGGGTCAAGGATAGTACACTGGAAACTGAGCTCTTTATCTAATCTAGTATCTCTATGTACACAAATGGTCATGAGCTAGTAGACACAAATTTCTAGTAATGTCAGTGCCCTAATCACTTAAAAGTTTTTCTAGTCTAGATATCTTATTTCATGTAGCTTTAAAACTTTTTTCTCTGTGGAATTTTATGTTTATACAGAATTACAGACTCAATGAAAATGGCTGCACATGTTATATGACAGATATGAAATCTATCTGTTTGGAAGTATGCTATTGATAGCAAATGATATTATAGAGCATTTATTTTTATAATTCTGTACATTAGGTCATGAACTCCTTACAATTTCTTTCTCAGTTTAATTTTTCTGTTTCTGTTCAACTGCAAGATAATTTTCTTCTAAAGTTAAGAGAAATCTAGTCAGCCCTTTTAAAGCTAAGTGAATGTAAAAATTTCATCTATCTATCTATCTATCTATCTATCTATCTATCTATAACCATCATTGGAAAGGCAATCTCTTGTAATGACTTGCTCAGTAAAACACATAAGGGCGTCTTCCTAAAAGTTCAATCTAGATATGATTAATACCAGATACCATTAAAGCTATCTTGTTGGGATAGGAAGGAGAAAAACTGTTCTACATACCAAAATTAATGTGTCACTGTTTGGAAAACTTTTAAGATTTAGGAATACAATTCCTGATTAACCTATTGAAATAAGCATTTCAGTAGAGGCACTATTATTCGTGAAAATACAATTACAGGATCATTATTATATTGCAGGAAATTTCAGTATTAGCTGGTGATAGAAAAAGTGAAATACAGTATTTTAATGCAAATTAATGTTGTGAGGTATTCAAATTTAAAGACAGAAGAAGTCATGAAGATCATGAGTTTTAGTTGTTCTCAAAGTTGATCTAAAGGTGAGTTTCACCTCAAAGAATGCCAAGAATTATATGATATCCATTAAACCATAGTAATATTGATTCTAAGTATAGTTAGGATGTGTGGACCACATTTCTCTTACTAACATTAAAGCCAGCAACTTAGGTTAACAAGATGATATTCTTCATCACTATTCTTTCATTTGTTTGCTTGTTTATTCTTTTTTTGAGACAGGGTTTTGCTATGTAGTTCAGAATGGCCTTAAACTCGTTATGTAGCCTAGGCTGGCCTGGAAATCATGGTGATCCTCCTACCTCAGCCTCCCAAAGTCTGGGATTACAGTCACGTGCCACTATGCCTGGTTTATCCTTTCATTTTTAAATCAGCTTTAGCAAGATGTAATTTACAAACAATGAAATCTTCCAATTTTAAGTTTTCAATTTGTTGAACCATTATAACTGTATACAGTAAGAGAAACACCAACACAAGCATATTTAGAACATATCAGTTAACCTCCAAATTTCCCTTTCTTCTGTTGTTAAAGCCTACTTTCCACCCCTGACTCGAGACAAACATGAGGTTTGCTTTGTGGTGCTACATTAATGACTTTTTCAGAATTTGATATTAAAGAATCCTGAGTATGTATAATATCTCATTTCTTTCAGATAGGCATTTAGACTGTTTTCATTTTTTACCAGTTACATATAAGCAATTTCATATGGCCACTTTTGTACACATATATTTGTTTTTCTAGGGAACATATTCAGTAGAAGGATTGCAGGGTAGATAAATTGTTTTAATTTTAATAGCTATTGCCAAAAATGTCTTAGTGATTTATCTTCAGTAAGGTTGTGTAAGAGCCAAACTTTGTAGAAGTTTGAGTCTATAGCAGTTCAAAATTGTATCCTTATCTCTTCAGGGAAACTTGATATTATCTGTTTTAGTTTGAGTCTTCCAAAAAGCAGAGCCTGAGGCAAAAGTTAAAATGATGATATTTTATTTGGTAGGGGCAAGCCCTGAGAAGTTAGAATAAAAAGGACAGGAGGGTGGAGTGGGTGATACTGGGAATGTAGGAAATAAAACAGATGAAGCAGCAACAATGCCAATCATTATCACCCTCGCCTTTTTTCACACCTGCCTGAGGGGAAAGAACAGGTATTCAGCTGATATCTTTATTACTCACCTGTTTGCCAGGGTGTTTACCAAAATTAGTAGAACTTGGGCAGTGCTCATAGGAGAGAAAGGAGCACAAATTTAGCTGTATGGCTTCTTTTCATCTTCCTTCCCTTCTTTGTTCCATTTCTCTAATTGCTAAGACGTATTTCACTAGGAGCTAACTCTTGGAAACAGTTTGTATGATGTGGTCCCTTCAGAATCAGTAGTTTAGGACCCTTTCTGAATCTGAGAGGTAAAAAGTAACAGGCTTAGCACAAAGAAAGGTTCCCCCATGGTCAGTTTAGTTTGGCACATTGAAATATAATATGGTAGTGGGCCCTCCATGAATCCTCAATAGCCATTGTTTTTCAATGGGGAAAGAATGAAGTGGTGGGGTGAAATTGTAAAAATGTCCAAAATGATGTCCAATATATTATCAAGTGAGTAAAAAATTGCAAGTTGCTGTGGTTTAATAGATTGGTAGCTAGGTAAAGCATCTTTTCATATGTCTACTGGGTTCTTGTATGAATTTTGTCTTTCAAACTTTTATTTTCTATTATAATTTTGTCTTCCTAATTTGTTGGTTTCTATGCATTCATTTTAACTAATAATTCTATATATATGAGTATATATATGTATATATATACACACATATATATATATATTCATTATTTATTATTGTTAGCCTAAATTTAAACTGTGTGAGGATTTAATATTATAAAAGCTACAAGTGTGAATTTGGGCAAATGAATCAATAATTTTATTTGCTGTTGGAAATTTAATAAAAAAATTTTTCTTTTCCAACTCAATAGATAATTTTCTCAATTTTCTTCATACAGATTCATTGTTTCTATGTTCATTATTATATTCTTTTTATGACAGTATAAAATAACAATATTTAAAAATGCTTTTTTCCAAATGGAAAGTGTTATGGCTTGTATCTAGATGCCCCTACTCCAAAAAAGCCTCATGCAGTCATAGGTGGGGCTTTTTGGAGGTGGCTGGATCTAAGGTGTGTGATGCTGGGATTAAAGATGTGATGCTGAGATTGACTCAAGGAAGATTGAGAGAATTGAGACTGCCCCCCCCACCACCATGTGAGTGCTACCTGCCCTAAGCATGGATAGCTTAGATGGATCATAAGGGACAGAAGGAGGGTGGCTGCTTGTTGCTCGATGCTTACTGCCTGGCTGTCTTCTGCCTACCATGAACTGTGTTTCCTCTGCAATGTCCCTCTGCCATGACTCCCTGCCTTGAAACCAGCCAACCGAAACCTCTACAAACTGTGAGCCAAGTAAACCTTTCCTCCTTTAACTTTGGCTCTTGGGTATTGTGTCTCAGCAATGAGAAAATTAACTAAGACAGAAAGTTGGATGCCTACAGCATAAGATACTGTTAAATGGTTCTTATGTGAGATGGCAAATTAATTATGCTCTGAAATTCTATTCTGGAATTTCTTTTTACATTTTATTTGTTTATTTTTCTGATACACAAAAATTAACTTGTTTCAATGCCTACAGTCATTAAACTTGTTTTGATATTTTGCAAGATGATTATTTTCTCTTTAAAAAAAATAGTTTTGTAATATTCGAGACACTGATACAAAATTCATGATCTCCAACATGCCAGACAAGTGATATACCACTTAACTACATCCCCAAAACCCCATCCCTTACATCTTGTTATAATTTGCACTTATGTTTTCACATAGGATTTAGATTTAGTGTTTTGAGTTCTTAAAAAATATTAGGACTTTTGTGAAAAATCAATTAACTTTATATATTACAATTTAAAAAATGAAATATCTTTTGTAACTGTGATTTTTATTTATAATCTTAGTATATATAAAGGATAAAGGTAGAGATATATTAACTCAAGAGCCAGAATATATGTGATCCATGGAAAACTCGTGGAACATACTTGAAAAATCACTCTTAAAATTCCTTCTCTGGAAGAAATGGCATATTCTTTCATGAGTCTTGGTATCAGAAAGTGCTGTGTTGTGAGTTTCAAGGAATGAAAGCATTGGAAAATTTAACAAAGATGAAGGAAGGAGATGAGTCATTTGTTAGGGGTTTGACTGACCTTAGGCAATATAGTCCCAGTCACTCGGCTGAGTGGATGTCAAAATCCCTCTTCCAGTAATATCTTAAGCACCTTCTCTCTGTATTCAGAATAAAGACATACCTATAGCTCATAATATGACAATTTTGTTTTTATAAGTAATTTAATTTCATAAACCCTATTTTATGGGACACTACTACTGAAGGCCACAGAAGTGTGATTACGTTTATTGTAACTATGTGTTTTGTAATCACTTTCAGAAGTATATATTTGAAAATCATGAGGCTTGGAAGTCAAAACTCCACAATCAATTCCATTGATTCTTTGACAGATTACCAGTACAGAATTTTAGACTCTCTGAGGATAAAGGAAAGGCAATTAAAAATTGCACAAATTCTAGTACATTTGGTTAGAAATTTTTCCCATTTGGTCAGAAATTATTAACAAATGAGCAGAACTTGACCTTAATTTTGGTATCGGGTGCTAAAATGAAAATTTCTTTTTTTATAAAAACAGAAAAGAAATCAAACTCAGGCTTAAATACATACTTTAAATGCTGTCTCATTTTTTGTTTGGTTTCCATACCTCAAGCATCTGAGTCTTGAGTATGTTCATTAACATGTCTTCTAAATATAAATAGGCAAAATCATTGGATTTTGATATTAATGGTAAAGTTGAAGATGATAAAAGTGTTTTGGCATTGATGGTGTAGGAATTATCAGCACAAGTTTATAAATACAAGAATCTGTTACTTACAAGTCTCATCCTGTAGCTATTAGCCAGTTAGACCATGGAAAACCTACCATGTGTACTTCAGTTGAACAAAACAATGGTTTCCAACCTATTGAAAATAAGGACATCTTTTGAGTAAGAACCTATATAGACTTGCACTATATAGTAATTTTAGCAATTTTATGCATATTATACCTACTTGTTTATGAAAATATATTTATAAAAATGTAACCATGATGGTTATATTTTTAATTAATTTACATATTATCATTCAGGGTACTCTGAACAACTCATTTGGCAATGAAACTTTATACAAACATAATTGTAGTGATATTTTATGAATGCTTGGACTTACAGATCATCTATAATAAGCTCACTGCTTCTTAGACATCAAAAGCTCATGGGTAATGGATTCCTAGTATAGCAGATTTTTTTCTCACATTCTCTGTCTTTCATCATCTCCAAACTCTTTATCTACTTCTACATAATTATCGATACATCTCTTTTGGTCTTAATTCATAATATCTAAAATTAAAGGCATTTTTGTGAAAGCAGGTTTAATACAAATTTATGAAGTCACTGAGGTAAAACAAAATCTGAGCAGCCCACACCCAAAATCACACCTGGTAAAGTAGTTAACAAAGGTCAATTGACAACATCTGTTACCTAACAAAGGCATAGGAAGTAAAGCATTGTAAATGTTTACTAGTAATGTGTGAAAACAAAATGATTTATATAAAAGCTTTTCTCCTAAGATGACTATGTACTAGCCATAGAGGAGCTCAGAAACTGACAGCTGGATAATTTTAATTTCTGAAAGGTTGACACCTTAGGGAAAACTGAATAAAACATTTAAAAAGTTTTAATTAGCTGAAAGTTTCCTGAGTTTGTAGTCATTTGAAATTTAGTTTTCTAATTTTGAGATAATGACTGAACTATGCTATATAAGATGTATACAGTAGTATACAATGTAGACATTTCAGCAATTTGAAAAGCTTTTAAGTGTTGAAGATGGCTTCATTCAAGTGTAATCTAGTAGAGGAGATCAGTTACAGAATTAACAATTTAAAAGAATAAAACAGTGAATCACAAAAAGCAAAAACATACAAATTGTTATGTCTGAAATAAGGGAAAACCACCATCAACTTCAGCTATCATGAGTGATTTAAAAACTACTTCTAAAAATTAGGTTTGAGGCATGAAAAAATTGTTGAAAAGTGACAATGTGCCAAGCATTGTGCTAAATATTAGTAGAATAAACATAACTAAAATTTTCACGAAAAATATCAGTGGTGTTGTTGAGTCAAATAATTAATCAAGTCATAATCTTTTATTTAATAAATATAAAAAGCACATGCAAGTTACAGATGTAAACTGTAAACAGACCTAGATAGTAGGGCATATATGCTATCAATGGCCAAGATATTTTGAAATCTTTGTTAACGTGATATATGAATCTGGGCCTTGAAGGAGTTGTGGGAGTCCAGTGAACAGATAAAAATAAAAGGAACATTTCAGAATTACTGATAAAGGGAAGATCATAAATAGAGCCAAAAAAGGCAATTATGACATGCTTGAAGGTGGAAAAAGTAGAGATAGGATTATGAAGGGCCTAAACCCACTTTTATTAAAGTTCATTAAATAAAGCAAGAAAATACAGGTATTGTGGTGGTATCTCTTATTGAAAAAGGGAGGGAAAAGCTGAGGAGGTAAAGATCAAAAAGAATCATCGTAAAATAACTACCTTTCTACAAACTCTGGCACTTGTGAACCTGTTGGAACTTGCAGGGGAATCTGAGGTGACAGCTTCATCCAGCTGCCAGAATGGGAGCCGTGAGTAGGCAGACAGGGGGAGAGGGCTCTTCAACGCAGCAGGACTGGCATTCAGGAAGGCGAGTCTTCAGTGAAGGTGGGGCTGTGCAGCAAATGGGGATTCTAGGAAATATGGCTCAATGTGGACAAGTGGCAAAGAAGAGACCACCACACCACTATAAAGATGCCAGTAAGTTATTCACACGGAGCTTAAATTTTATTAGGAGTTTAAGCTTACAATTTAAAAATGACTACCAATACTATAGCATACTGAATGTGGTCCCTTCCCCCATCCCTACCTTCTGGTATTGACAGTAAAATTTGAAACATAGTTTGTCATTTAATTGTAGAAACATTGATTTCTTTTTTAATTTCTTCTGTTTTACTATCTCAACTTTCTCCTAATACTCACGTCTCACTAAAAATATGCTTTGTCAAATTGACAAATCAAATACCGGTATTTTCCAACATGTCTTAGTAAGAAGAAATAAATGATCCTAATCAAAGCAGAAATCTCTCACTTTCTCTCTCTCTCTCTCTCTCTCTCTCTCTGTGTGTGTGTGTGTGTGCTGGGTATAGAACCCAGGGCCTCAGGCACACTAGACAAGTACAGTCCAATTTAGCTACCATCTACCTTTCCATAAGCTTTTTCTTAAAATGACATATTTGATTATGAAATTACATTGTCTCTTTTTATCATATTCTTCTACCTGTTGTGAATAAATTCTATCTGTTCTATGGTCTATTAAGCCATGCTAATGAGGAGCTCACCCAGGAAAATCTGAGATATAAAATCCCTTCTCTACCTCAACAGCTACAAATTTTTCTCCACAACAGCTTACGCTTGAAATAGTGCTTCATTGTTTAGTTATCAAGAAAAAAGTAGTTCACCATTTTATATATAACTTATAATGATTTAATTTTAGTTACCATCCTATGATAGTACTCTGTTTATCACATTTAGAGTAATGCAGATGTCAAATAATCTTTCTTACTAAAACTCTAACTTCACTTTAAAATTCTTAATTTAAATAAATGTAAAATTTTTATAACTCTTAAGAAATATATTCCTGTGTAAGATATTTTAAAAATATGTACACTTAAGGAAAAAGTAAGATGAAACAAAGTCTTTTAAAAATTTTATTTTATTGGTACATTTTAGGTATACAGTATAATGACATTCATGATTGGAAATTTACATCTTTACATAATCTCTCTTGGTTCTTATGTTTTCCCCTTCCCCTGGCTTCCCTTCAACCCCTCAATCCCTCCTTATTTACAAAAACTTTGTTTCCAATTTTTCATTTTCTCATATTAATTCCATTCCTTCCTTTCCTTTCCTCTTCTCTTCCTACTTCCCCTTCCTGTTTGCCTCTTTTCTTCCTATGTCACATTATCTATTATACCTTTTAGTACTTATTTACACTTTCAGTTTCTCACACTAGAGAAGCTATTTGGTATTTATACATGTGTGTCCTATTAATTTCACTTAAGAGTGTCACTTCAATGTGCATCCATTTAGCTATAAATTTCTCTAATTTCTCATTTTTATGGATGAATAGTACTCCATTCTATAAAAATAAAACAACAACACATTTTAAAAAATCCAGTCTCCAGTTGGTGGGTAATTGGGCTGCTTCCAAGTTTTAGTTGTTACAAAGTGTACTGCTATGAACGTGTGGTGCACATATATCACTGTGCTATGATTGTTTTAATTCTTTGGGGAAAATACCCACCAGGGGAATAGCTGGATCAAATGGAACTTCCAGTCCTAGTTTTTTGAGGTATCTCCATACTGATTTCCACAGTGGTTGCAACAGTCTACACTCCCAGCAGAAGTGGAACAGGGTTCCTCTTTCCCCTCAGTCTCACCAGCATTTGTTATTGGTTGATTTCGTGATAGCAACCATTCTTTCTGGAGTGAGGTGGAATCTCAGTGTTGTTTTCATTTGCATCTCTCACATGACCAGTGATGTTGAACATTTTTTCATATGTTTATTTGCTATTTCTACTTCTTTGTCTGAGAAATGTCTGTTTGTTTCAGATGCCCATT